>SDVV010011170.1:0-15950 GCA_016164225.1 Gammarus roeselii
TATATACATCGATACATTCTAATGAAGGTTGGCGACTTTGAAATTCTCTTGCTTCTGGGATTGAAATTTTAAAATTACATCAAGCTATCGCATGTTATTAGTCCAGCTTGTGTAAATCCTGATAATCACGATTTGTAATCAAACTTTTTTATATGAAAGATACTAACTAATCAAAATCCTACTTCCCCCCCAAAAAAACAGAGCGCTATAACTGTGAGATGCACTATTTTACGAGTAATCATGTAGGAAAGCGTTAGGGACCATTGTAGTTGGCTGCGAAAAAAACTTTTAAAGTTAGAATTTTACTTTGCATGGTGAGAGTAAAAGGTGATGAGAATACCACGCTCCTCATCAAAGTCGTTAAACTGAGGAAGAGGTAATGAGCAGTCGTTAACAGAGGAAGAGGTAATGAGAAATCGTACACAGCGAAAGAGTTAATGAGTAGTCGTAACAGAGGAAGAGGCAATGAAAAGTAGTTAACATAGGAAGAGGTACTGAGAAGTCGATAACAGCGAAGGAGGTAATGAACAGTCGTAACAGAGGAAGAAGCAATGAGAAGTAGTTAACAGAGGAAGAGGTACCGAGAAGTCGTCAACAGAGGAAGAGGTAATGAGTAGTCGTTTACAGGGGAGGAGGTAATGAAAAGTCTGTAACAGAGAAAGAGGTAATGAGAAGTCGTTAATAGAGGAAAATAAAATGAGAAGTCATTAACAGAGGAAGAGGTAATGAGAAGTCGTCAATAGAGGAAAATAAAATGAGAAGTCATTAACAGAGGAAGAGGTAATGAGAAGTCATTAACAGAGCTTGACAACGACTTGGTTGCTGCAACCAAGTCGTTGGTAAGCTTGATTACATAATGTTATTAGGCAAGGGGCAGGACTTCCTAAGGGTAGTCAGAGCGTGAGCTGAACCCCCCTAATGAAGTCATATTGCTGGATAATTTCAGCTCGACAAAATAGTTTGAGCTCTGAGTAACTGAGCATTTCTCGTAACCATTCAGACTTTGAATCAAATCATATACTGAATCACCACAGAGGAATAATGTTACAACAGGCACCTCATGTCACCACTGAAGCACCACAGAGGAATAATGCTACAACAGGCCCCTCATATAAACACTGAAGCACCACAGAGGAATAATGTTACAACAGGCCCCTCATATCAGAACTGAAGCACCACAGAGGAACAATGTTACAACAGGTCCCTCATATAAACACTGAAGCACCACAGAGGAATAATGTTACAACAGGCCCCTCATATCAGCACTGAAGGACCACAGAGGAATAATGTTACAACAGGCCCCTCAAATCAGCACTGAAGCATCACAGAGGAATAATGTTACAACAGGCCTCTCATATCAGCACTGAAGCACCACAGAGGAATAATGTTTCAACAGGCCCCTCAAATCAGCACTGAAGCACCACAGAGGAATAATGTTACAACAGGCACCTCATATCAGCACTGAAGCACCACAGAGGAATAATGTTTCAACAGGCCCCTCATATCAGCACTGAAGCACCACAGAGGAATAATGTTACAACAAGTCCCTCATATAAGCACTGAATCACCACAGAGGAATAATGTTACAACAGGCACCTCATGTCAGCCCTGAAGCACCACAGAGGAATAATGTTACAACAGGCCCCTCATATCAGCACTGAAGCACCACAGAGGAACAATGTTACAACAGGCCCCTCATATCAGCACTAAAGCACCGCAGAGGAATAATGTTACAACAGGCCCCTCATATCAGCACTGAAGCACCACAGAAGAATAATGTTACAACAGGCCCCTCATATAAGCACTGAATCACCACAGAGGAATAATGTTACAACAGGCACCTCATGTCAGCACTGAAGCACCACAGAGGAATAATGTTACAACAGGCCCCTCATATAAACACTGAAGCACCGCAGAGGAATAATGTTACAACAGGCCCCTCATATAAGCACTGAAGCACCACAGAGGAATAATGTTACAACAGGCCTCTCATATCAGCACTGAAGCCCCACAGAGGAATAATGTTACAACAAGCCTCTCGTATCAGCACTGAAGCACACAGAAGAACAATGTTACAACAGGCCCCTAATATCAGTATTGAAGCACCACAGAGGAAAAATGTTTCAACAGGCCCCTCATATCAGCACTGAAGCACCACAGAGGAATAATGTTACAACAGGCCCCTCATATCAGCACTGAAGCACTACAGAGGAATAATGTTACAACAGGCCCCTCGTATCAGCACTGAAGCACCACAGAGGAATAATGTTACAACAGGCCCATCATATCAGCACTAAAGCACCACAGAGGAATAATGTTACAACAGGCCCCTCATATCAGCACTGAAGCACCACAGAGGAATAATGTTACTACAGGCCCCTCATATCAGCACTAAAGCACCACAGAGGAATAATGTTACAACAGGCCCCTCATATCAGCACTGAAGCGCCACAGAGGAATAATGTTACAACAGGCCCCTCATATCAGCACTGAAGCACCACAGACGAATAATGTTACAACAGGCCCCTCATATCAGCACTAAAGCACCACAGAGGAATAATGTTTCAACAGGCCCCTCAAATCAGCACTGAAGCACCACAGAGGAATAATGTTACAACAGGCCCCTCATATCAGCACTGAAGCACCACAGAGGAATAATGTTACAACAGGCCCCTCATATCAGCACTGAAGCACCACAGAGGAATAATGTTACAACAGGCCCCTCATATAAACACTGAAGCACCACAGAGGAATAATGTTACAACAGGCCCCTCATACCAGCACTGAAGCACACAGAGGAATAATGTTACAACAGGCCTCTCGTATCAGCACTGAAGCACACAGAAGAACAATGTTACAACAGGCCTCTCATATCAGCACTGAAGCCCACAGAGGAATAATGTTACAACAGGCCTCTCGTATCAGCACTGAAGCACACAGAAGAACAATGTTACAACAGGCCCCTAATATCAGTATTGAAGCACCACAGAGGAATAATGTAACAACAGGCCCCTCATATCAGCACTGAAGCACAGAGAGGAATAATGTTACAACAGGCCCCTCATATCAGCACTGAAGCACCACAAAGGAATAATGTTACAACAGGCCCTTCATATCAGCACTGAAGCACCACAGAGGAATAATGTTACAACAGGCCCCTCGTATCAGTACTTTATTTTCTGTCTACGAAGTAATTTTAGTTTTGTTAAACAGTCCTCTTGACCAACACCGATTCGTCAAATAAGGGCGTCTAACCTTCAGCTGTTGGATCCATGCGTCACTATTATAAATATACAAATTCAGCCTACTTTAGCAAGATTACATTCTTCAGCCAGGAACGGCTGCCTGTTAGGCCATAAAATCAACTAGAATAATGATAATTTAAGAACACTAACGGACAAATATTAACAATACTGGTTCAATCCGAAATTCAATTTGTTGCTAATGATATTACACACTGAATTGAAGAATTAATTAGACACGTTTATTCAGTAACGAGATCCTGCAAGTTTCAATAATCTATCTCTCAGAGACTGGGAGTGTCGAACACACCTGTCCGTAATCTGTACACCTATTTCTCAGAGACTAGGAGTGTCGAGCACATTTGTCCGTTATCTGTACACCTATCTCTCAGAGACTAGGAGTGTCGAACACACCTGCCCGTTATCTGTACACCTATCTCTCAGAGACTAGGAGTGTCGAACACACCTGTCCGTAATCTGTACACCTATCTCTCAGAGACTAGGAGTGTCGAACACACCTGTCCGTTATCCATAAACCTGTTATGTTAAAGGTTTCAAGGTTGTGATAATCGGGTAAATCAAGGTAGGAATGATCAAACATTGTTTTTTAAATAGCCTTTTTGTATGAAGAGAAGTAACAAGTCAACAGGTAAACTCAATACAGCACTGATATAATATATATTGTCATAACGGACACAAAGAAACCAAAAGTGTAAATGAACAGCAAAAATAAATGTATCAAGTGTAAGACGAGCGTAGGGTAGAGTAGGAGGCCTACACCCGAAGGCTGTGGCTGATGGCAAGTGTCTGTGGCTGTGGCTGATGGCAAGTGTGTGTGTGTGTCTCTGCCCTCTATCGTTCGGGTCTGCGCCCTGAATAATATGGGAGGGCCTTGAGTAGGTGTATGAAGAAATCCTCCAATAAGGGAACAATTCACATTTTTGGACGAGCTAAAGAGTCGGGGCGTTCTAATACCCAGACCTCATTGGTACTCTACAATTGAGTTCGTTAACTAAATTACAGGCTCCTCCCATCTATTGTTTACCATATATGATAACCCTGAGCTAAACAGTGTTATTGGATCTAGTCCATACTATTGCCAACACACGGAGTTCTACAAGGTGCGCAAATGGCCCTCAATTCGTCAATGTCTCCTACGTTATACGATCCGCGAGGGACCACTTGTTTCTTTTAATCGGAGGGGAATTAAAAATATGCAAGGCAAGGGATTTCTTCGTGTAACTTAAGCTAGGGGTTACCAGGCCTAAGGCCTACACTGTTTCTAGGACACACACTACGCACCTCTCGATGGTAATGTTCGGTTAGCCAAGTTTTATAAAATATGTGCCAGCGGAGGCCGATCATAACACCCCCCTTCCTTTATTTGAATGAATGTGTCCTCACATCTAAGCTCTGTGTTTGCAAGTTTTGACAAAGTACTACTTCGACCCGGGGGTCGTTCCATGTAGGAAGGCAGGCTGCGTGGAGTTTTTAGACATAATTGTATGTAATACAGTGTGCTAAGAGGTTGGTTGTAATATTTATACGTTTTTTGTCGAGAAAAAAACAATTCTCTAACGTGTGATTACTCGCAGTATAAACATTTATGGCATGTTTCGCACGGTTCGATCAATTGTTAAAAAAAACTCGATCCACGTGTTTGGACATGGAGGCCAATATATACGTATATAGCTGAATTCAAATTTTTATTGAACTTTGATATTTTGCATGTGCTAGACTCTCTCTGTACCCATCCCTACAACGTTTTTGCTTAATTGACGGGATGCCACGGAAAGATGGGATAAATACTGTCTACTAGTTTCATTGTATTAGTTTTTGCTCATTTCAGCGTATGTTGGTTCAAGGTACCGTTGAACCAACATAGGCAAAAAGGGAACAAAGCTTTTGATCTAATTACACAATTCGGGAGACATGACTTATAGAATAATTACCTTACACATTATTATGGACATAGTAAAATATCACACGCAGGTGACAGGAATTAATACCTTACACATTATTATGGACATAGTAGATATCACACGCAGGTGACAGGTTGACCCCTCACACATCTTTTTAATTGCATATTTTCACCTCTTCTAAATGAATTCAATAAACTCGACCTGGATAAGCATCACACTAATAATTACATCGGACACACTGCATTTTACATTTGATCAGAAGACAATTATTCGGATTGTGGCCATGATGTGTTATTTTTTGTCAATGTATTTTTTTTTGGTGTACGCGTTTTGAACCACATGATTTGCGGGTATTTTATTCTGCTTGGTCTGTAAAATGGGGTTAACGGTTTTGAAATTCATGATGCTCGGTTTTACTCGCTCGTAATCCCACGCTATGTCTCCTGGGGGTTAAAGTGGGCTGCCGTTCGCCTTTTATTTCAAGGCACTTGTCCGTACAGTTGCCACGACAAAGCTAACATTATAAATTCCGATGTTCAAATTATTTTCCGCTTCTAACCTGAGTCAGTGATTGTCGCTTAGGAATGACTTGCCCACTTCTGACCTGAGTCAGTAAATTGTTGCTTAGAAACGACTTGCCTTCGTCTCCCTTTATTTACCGATCCATCGCATGATTTGTTTTGTCATAGGTTTGAGTTGGTTTGGTGACGGTTTGTTCAATCATTCCTCTCTTCACGCGTTCGCTCGTTTTGCACTCCTATATCCACTTAAAGAAAAACATACTATCCTGACATTTGGACTATAATTTTCTGCAAAAGCATTCCGACCTGAATGCTACACGACACTTCATCGACAACACATGAAATGTACCTTACATGAAATAAAATTGAAATTTATAACCGTACATCGGACATACTAAACGTGTCACCTAACCAATTGGTCATGGATTTTTTTTTAAATTGGACTGTAATTACCTAAAATAAAATACCGCATTTCTACGCAGACTTGAATGCTACACAACAATTTGTTAACAACACTAGAAATCAACTTTACATGAATTATTGACATTTTTGAGATCTCATTGGACATGACACATGACCAGTTGGTCATATAAATTTGTAACTACTGCACACGAATGTTTGAAAAGAAAAAACATGACACTGTATGTACTTTGCCGCGAAACGGGACACAAAATATTTATTCGGTGCATGACCTAATCCCGAAATCAACTTTACATGAAGTGTTATTGAAATTTATGAGAGTTCATTGGGCATGACACATGACCAGTTGGTCATATAAATTTGTAACTATTGCACACAAAGATTCGAAAAGTTAAAACACTACACTGTATGAACTTGGCCGCAAAACGGGACATAATATAATTATTGGGTGAATGACCTAATCACGAAATCGTATTATTTTTACCTCTACTAAATTCTATCGCCAGTTGTCTACGTACAATTTACACAAAAATTGCGTATGTACTACAGAAAGAAAACTTATATACAACACCGGTGAACTACAAGCTATCTATTTTATTATCTACCTAGATATATTTAATTGGTTTTGTTTTTCAACTTAATTTTCTGACATTTTTTTTTCCTTTTTGTACAATAAATATATTTTTTTCTGTGCATTTCAGGATTCATTCTGGAACAGCAGGTCGAATAATTTACGCGCACCTACTTAAATTCACTTCAAAACTAATTTTGTACTCATTTGCTGATGAATTCGAGATCAGGTATATTGAAAAGTTTTTTTTTTTTAGGAACTGTGATTGCTTTACTTCTTACGAACTCTCTAATTTCACTTCTTACGGGAGCACGGCCTATCGCGATGTATGACACTTGATTTGATGGGATTACTTACTGTTCTTTGTTTATGTTTTTCTCGAGATGTTAAGTGGCGATTTGAGAGGGGGTCCTTGGTTCTCTATGCGGAACGTGGTTTCCTGTCCGCCCGGCTGTTCGTCTCCATTTATTTGATGTCCATCTTGGCCTAGGCAGTTTGTCTTCGGATGCAGCTGTCCCCTCGGCCTGCCAGGATTGACAGACTGCCGTGCTGTGCGTTCGTGGTTGCCCGGCCGCTCTGTCAGGCTTCGGACAGGTAGGCTGGCTCGTGTCCTTGGTCGCCCGCCTTGCGACTACCTGCTGTGATGTTGTTGACCGCAGAGATGGTCTCTCGTTCTTCCCTCATTGTTGTCTTCTTTTTATGGTTTTGGTAGCACGTGGCTCGAGAGGCGAGGCAAGGGGTCGAGTGTCTTATGAAATGAAGGCGTGTATACGAGGGCTAAAGCATTTTATTTTGAAGTATGAAGTGATAGTTTTAATTTACACGAATAATTTTTTGCTTCAATATCTCACCGCTGCCACCAATGTTATGTTAAAGGTTTCAAGGTTGTGATAATCGGGTAAATCAAGGTAGGAATGATCAAACATTGGTTTTTAAATAGTATTTTTGTTTAAAGAGAAGTAACAAGTCAACAGGTAAACTCAATACAGCACTGATATAATATTGATTGTCATAACGGACTCAAAGAAACCAAAAGTGTAAATGAACAGCAAAAAGAAATATATCGAGTGTAAGACGAGCGTAGGGTAGAGTAGGAGGCCTACACCCGAAGGCTGTGGCTGATGGCAAGTGTCTGTGGCTGTGGCCGATGGCAAGTGTGTGCGTGTCTCTGCCCTCTATCGTTCGGGTTCTGCACCCTGAATAATATGGAAGGGCCTTGAGTAGGTGTATGAAGAAATCCCTCCAAAAAGGGAACAATACACATTTTTGGACCAGCTAAAGAGGCGGGACGTTCTAATACCCAGACCTCATTGGTACTCTACAATTGAGTCCGTTAACTAAATTCCAGGCTCCTCCCATCTATTGTTTACCATATATGATACCCCTGAGCTAAACAGTGTTATTGGATCTAGTACATACTATTGCCAACACACGGAGTTTTACAAGGTGCGCAAATGGCCCTCAATTCGTCAATGTCTCCTACGTTATACGATCCGCGAGGGACCACTTGTTTCTTTTAATCGGAGGGGAATTAAAAATATGCAAGGTAAGGGATTTCTTAGTGTAACTTAAGCTAGGGGTTACCAGGCCTAAGGCCTACACTGTTTCTAGGACACACACTACGCACCTCTCGATGGTAATGTTCGGTTAGCCAAGTTTTATAAAATATGTGCCAGCGGAGGCCGATCATAACAAACCTATCTCTCAGAGACTAGGAGTGTCGAACACACCTGTCCGTTATCCATAAACCTATCTCTCCGAGACTAACAGTGTCGAGCACACCCGTTCGTAATCTATAAACCTATCTCTCAGAGACTAATAGTGTCGAACACACCTGTCCGTAATCTTTAAACCTGTCTCTCAGAGACTAAGAGTGTCGAGCACACCTGTCCGAAATCTATAAACCTATCTCTCAGAGACTAAGAGTGTCGAGCACACCTGTCCGTAATCTATAAACCTATGTCTCAGAGACTAATAGTGTCGAGCACACCTGTCCGTAATCTATAAACCTATCTCTCAGAGACTAAAAGTGTCTAGCACACCCGTTCGTAATCTATAAACCTATCTCTCAGAGCATAAGAGCGTCGAGCACACCTGTCCGAAATTTACGAACCTATCTCTCAGACCTTAAGAGTGTCGAGCACACCTGTCCAGAATCTATAAACCTATCTCTCAGAGACTAGGAGTGTCGAGCACACCTGTCCATAATCTATAAACCTATCTCTCAGAGACAAAGAGTGTCGAGCACACCTGTCCATAATCTATAAACCTATCTCTCAGAGACTAGGAGTGTCGAGCACACCTGTCCATAATCTATAAGCCTATCTCTCAGAGACTAAGAGTGTCTAGCACACCTGTCCATAATCTATAAACCTATCTCTCAGAGACTAAGAGTGTCGAGCACACCTGTCCATAATCTATAAACCTATACGCTTAGAGTCGATTAAAGCCTTTTAATGGTTAGTTTGATAGCATAGGTGGCATCCGTTTGGGATTCGGGGTACTGCGAAAAGGAGTTTTGTTTAATTAATTTAGTTAGCAATGCAAATAGTTCAGAACAATTTCAAAAGGTAATTCATTGAAATTATTGGATTTTACGATGCAGAAATCCTGGACCTCATTACTATTCCGCTCATCGTTTACCAATGATGATCTTAATGACTCGGGTGACTTTCAAATCTTTTACAAACTTATAATTGCCCTCTGAGCAACAGTGAAACTCCCCATAGTAACCTCTCCGCCGACAAGAGGAACTTCAATGGCTATTGTAAAATACTTTTGTTCAAGCTCCAAAGGGCCAAAAAACAACTCATTCTTTGAGCTAAGTTTACCTCACCGGATTTTTTACCCCCGCCATCTTTTTGTTTACATTTGTCAAGAAGCGCCTCGTATTCGGGCCGAAACTCTCCCTAATGAGGACAAAGAAAGATAGAAGATAGCAACCAGAGTTTAGCGAAGCAATTTCTAGATACTTTTCTAATTACTATGTCCATACTAGTCACCGGCAAATCGGACTTAGTATTTTTAAATGTATCTAAATACAGTTCCTCGCTTAACACTACAAGCGACAGCTGTTTCTGGCGGCGTAGTACTGCAGGGATCAGTCTTTGGTGGTGGAGTACTGCAATGATTAGTCTCTGGCGGTGAAGGACTGCAGGGATCAGTCTCTGACGGTGGAGTGTTGCAGGTTTAGTTTCTGGCGGTTGAGTACTGCAGGAATCAGTCTCTGGCGGTTGAGAACTGCATGGATCAGTCTTTGGGGGTTGAGTACTGCAGGGATCAGTCTCTGGCGGTGGAGTACTGCAATGATTAGTCTCTGGCGGTGAAGGAATGCAGGGATCAGTCTCTGGCGGTTGAGTACTGCAGGGATCAGTCTCTGGCGGTTGGGTACTGCAGGGATCAGTCTTTGGGGGTTGAGTACTGCAGGGATCAGTCTCTGGCGGTTGAGTACTGCAGGGATCAGTCTCTGGCGGTTGAGTACTGCAGGGATCAGTCTCTGGCGGTTGAGTACTACAGGGATTAGTTTTTGTCGGTTGAGTACTACTGGGATCAGTCTTTGACGGTGGAGTACTGCAGGGATCAGTCTCTGACGGTGGAGTACTGCAGGGATCAGTCCCTGGCGGTGGAGTGCTGCATGGATCAGTTTCTGGCCGTGAAGTACTACAGGGATCAGTTTCTTGCAGCGGAGTACTGCAGGGGTCAGTCTCTGTCGGTGAAGTACTGCATGGATTAGTCTCTGTCGGCGGAGTATTGCAGAGATCAGTCTCTGGCGGTGGAGTACTGCAGGAATCGGTCTCTGCGGAGTACTGCAGGGATCAAACTCTGCCGGTTGAATATTGCAGGGATCAGTCTCTGAAGGCGTAGTACTGCAAGGATCAGTCTCTGGCGGTGGAGTACTGCAGGGATCAGTCTCTGGTGGTGGAGTACTGCAAGGATCAGTCTCTGGCGGCGGAGTATTGCAGAGATCAGTCTCTGGCAGTGGAGTACTGCAGGAATCAGCCTCTGCGGAGTACTGCAGGGATCAGTCTCTGCGGAGTACTGCAGGGATCAGTCTCTGCGGAGTACTACAGAGATCAGTCTATGCGGAGTACTGCAGGGATCAGTCTATGTGGAGTACTGCAAGGATCAGTCTCTGTCGGTGGAGCACTGCAGGGATCAGTCTCTGTCGGTGGAGTTCTTCAGTGATCAGTCTCTGATGGTGGAGTGCTGAAGGGATCAGTCTCTGATGGTGGGGTGCTGCAGGGATCAGTCTCTGATGGCGGAGTACTGCAGCGATCTTCGCAGCGAGCGTGATCAAAGTTACTGTGGAGCTACTGGAACTTCCTGTCTCTTTATTTATCAAATGAAGATTGTGATTTAATTTAGAATGATTGATTGAGCGAGGTCTTCGATGCTGGTTAAGTTTTGACAGTTTTGTGTGCAACACTGAACAAGTTCAAGTCCTAATAAAAGTTTCAAATATGCTAGGATTGAACCTACATGCTGGTTGATTTCTGACAGTTACACTGATCAAGTTCAAGTAGTAATATGCCAGTCTGCAACATGCGTTACACTGATCAAGTTCAAGTAGTAATGCGCCAGTCTGCAATTTGTGTTTCACTGAACAAGTTCAAGTAGTAATGTGCCAGTCTGCAACATGTGTTCCACTGATCAAGTTCAAGTAGTAATGAGCCAGTCTGCAACATGCGTTACACTGATCAAGTTCAAGTAGTAATGTGCCGGTCTGCAACACGTGTTTCACTGATCAAGTTCAAGTAGTAATGTGCCAGTCTGCAACATGTGTTCCACTGATCAAGTTCAAGTAGTAATGTGCCAGTCTGCAACATGTGTTTCACTGATCAAGTCCAAGTAGTAATGTGCCAGTTTGCAACATGTGTTCCACTGATCAAGTTCAAGTAGTAATGTGCCTGTCTGCAACATGTGTTCCACTGATCAAGTTCAAGTAGTAATGTGCCAGTCTGCAACGTGTGTTCCACTGATCAAGTTCAGGTAGTAATGTGCCAGTCTGCAACATGTGTTCCACTGATCAAGTTCAAGTAGTAATGTGCCAGTGTGCAACATGTGTTCCACTGATCAAGTTCAAGTAGTTATGTGCCAGTCTGCAACATGTTTTCCACTGATCAAGTTCAAGTAGTAATGTGCCAGTCTGCAACATGTGTTCCACTGATCAAGTTCAAGTAGTAATGTGCCAGTCTGCAACATGTGTTCCACTGATCAAGTTCAAGTAGTAATGTGCCAGTCTGCAACATGTGTTCCACTGATCAAGTTCGAGTAGTTATGTGCCAGTCTGCAACATGTGTTCCACTGATCAAGTTCAAGTAGTAATGTGCCAGTCTGCAACATGTGTTTCACTGATCAAGTTCAAGTAGTAATGTGCCAGTCTGCAACATGTGTTCCACTGATCAAGTTCAAGTAGTAATGTGCCAGTCTGCAACATATGTTCCACTGATCAAGTTCAGGTAGTAATGTGCCAGTCTGCAACATGTGTTCCACTGATCAAGTTCAGGTAGTAATGTGCCAGTCTGCAACACGTGTTTCACTGATCAAGTTCAAGTAGTAATGTGCCAGTCTGCAACATGTGTTCCACTGATCAAGTTCAGGTAGTAATGTGCCAGTCTGCAACATGTGTTCCACTGATCAAGTTCAAGTAGTAATGTGCCAGTCTGCAACATGTGTTCCACTGATCAAGTTCAAGTAGTAATGTGCCAGTCTGCAACATGTGTTTCACTGATCAAGTTCAAGTTGTAATGTGCCAGTCTGCAACATGCGTTACACTGATCAGGTTCAAGTAGTAATGTGCCAGTCTGCCACATGTGTTTCACTGATCAAGTCCAAGTAGTAATGTGCCAGTCTGCAACATGTGTTCCACTGATCAAGTTCAGGTAGTACTGTGCCAGTCTGCAATATGTGTTCCACTGATCAAGTTCAAGTAGTAATGTGCCAGTCTGCAACATGTGTTCCACTGATCAAGTTCAAGTAGTAATGTGCCAGTCTGCAACATGTGTTTCACTGAACAAGTTCAAGTAGTAATGTGCCAGTCTGCAACATGTGTTCCACTGGTCAAGTTCAAGTAGTAATGTGCCAGTCTGCAACATGTGTTCCACTGATCAAGTTCAAGTAGTAATGTGCCAGTCTGCAACATGCAAGGAGTGAACCCAAATATTCTCTTGGGTGTTGGTGATTAAGAGGCGATGTTAGTGAAGACTCTAATGACTAAGCAATAAATATACGAATGCTTATGATGATGCAGCGTTTCTGCTAATTGGAATGTTTGATAATGAATGTAACTCTTCAGTTATCAGTACGAGCGTACTTGGGATAAGTTGAATCAGTGAGAAAGGGTGACGCGTTGCAACAGTTCCCGTTATCCGTTTCAAATTAGTCTACGATAAGATAGTCTCAGTAGGGATTAATGTACTAATTAACGTATTTCCACCAACGACCACGATGGATCCAGCAAAAGGGGTAGCCGAAACTGTTCTCTTACTAAAAATATGAAATTGAAGGTATTCCAAAAGTCCCATGACTGGGTAATTAATGTGAGAAATATGAATAAAACTAGTTCTGTGCAGCAGTACAATGAATCAGTTGCAAGGTTTTAAAGAATAATATTCACGCTTAGTGTTCCAGGGTCACAATAGAATTACTTTTCAGAACACAATCTTCGGACTTAGGCATAGAAATAAGTGGCATGATGATATGCAGAAAAATTGGGCGATTTGATTCACAGCTTAACATATATTTTCTACTGAATTTGAACACTTATGGCGTCTTAGATACCTCTCTCTTATCTTTGTCTCTTACCTCTGCAGCCTCCTCTAGCAGCGTCTCAAACCAGTGCGGAGCAACAGAGCCAGGCGAGGCCAGCACAGCTCTGCACGCCAGTTTAACACTGAGAACAGGTTCGTTAACACAGGTATAGAAACTTAAATTAGTGCGCACCATTGGCTACCCTATGAACAAGCCGTATGAATGACAAAAAAAAAGCATCTATAGGTACCTATACATATATAGTACAACGTACTCCACCGAAGAGAAGCGGACAAAGACGCAACACACCCATACCACAACCCACCACCCAACATCACTACAACATTGAGGCAAAAAAAAACAGCAGAAAACTTACATTCACACATACATCACTGTGCACTACACAGAACATACATACACGCATACATCACTGTGCACTACACAGAACATACATACACGCATACATCACTGTGCACTACACAGAACATACATACACACATACATCACTGTGCACTACACAGAACATACATACACGCATACATCACTGTGCACTACACAGAACATACATACACACATACATCACTGTGCACTACACAGAACATACATACACGCATACATCACTGTGCACTACACAGAACATACATACACACTTGCATCACTGTGCACTACACAGAACATACATACACGCATACATCACTGTGCACTAAACAGAACATACATACACGCATACATCACTGTGCACTACACAGAACATACATACACACATACATCACTGTGCACTACACAGAACATACATACACACATACATCACTGTGCACTACACAGAACATACAACAGAAGAAGGCAAAGATGCAATTCACCCCCACACACACACCACAACCCACACAGCCACCACCCCAATACCACAAAAACACCCAAGACACAGAAACACCAGACCACCCACGGCTCAACAAATCTTTATAATATGCTCATTATACAATTTTATCCTAGTTCAATGTCATGGAAATAATAAATATCTCGCATGATTGCAGTCACATTAGATTAGATATCTCAGCAGCAGATGGAAATGTGATTTCTATCTGCACAGAGAATATTCGGAATTCCATTCTTCCAGAGCTTGTTTGTATTTAGAAAGAATTCTCTGTCCAGTTCAGCCCTGAAAGTCTCGACAAGGCAGATGCTTAGGGGGCGGGGGGGGGAAGGGGTGGGGGGGCGAGAAACTAAATTGATTGAAAATAAGTGTGCTTTGAAGCACATGACCACTCAGCTGTTTGCACTGCAGAGTAGTGCATTACGGGGATTATAGAACTAAGAAACTGTTTGTAATACAACAGAATACCACTAGGCATCTCGTGAATAAACGTCTGCATTATTATACTTGCGAGTAAACACAGTGATGTTTACACAGTGGTGTTTACAACGACCTATTAAGGAGTACTTTGTGCAATGGGCATAATCCACTTATGTCACAAATTCGTCCGTTTGTCAATAATTTGTCCTTAAATTATGAATACACCTAGCCTAAGTTCCCGTGGATAGGAAAGGAATAAACCTAGCCTAAGTTCCCGTGGTTAGTGCAGTCCCGGACGCAACGCGCTGCTCCAAACGTCTTCCCTCACAAATGCTTCGAATTACGACGCCTTCGAATCCCTCCGCGGGTCGTAAAGCGCTGGATTCGCCACCTAATGCCATCTCTACGACTTGATTCGCCACCTAATGCCATCTCTACGACTTGATTCGCCACCTAATGCCATCTCTACGACTTGATTCGCCACCTAATGCCATCTCTACGACTTGATTCGCCACCTGATGCCATCTCTACGACTTGCCGCGATCCCCAAATGCGTCTCGTTTGTCACTAGTTGCTGAGGCCGCTATTGAAGGGAGGCCGTGTGGAAATACCTCGCCTCATTTATTGGGCTGGAAAGATGCGTTGAAATCGTTCATCAGTGGGGAAGTGTTCATTCATGTGTTTTCTTTCATGTTTAGAGGAAAATTGTTACTGTTAAGAGCAGATGTTTGCTGATGTATATGTAGGAAGCTTGATAAACATCTTAGAATACATTTATGCACAACGGGTCTTCTACACGAAGTTGAAGAAAACAGATCATGACGATCGATTTACTGTTCAATTCATCAGAATCTTTTCCAGCACTACATGACGACCGACATGAAGAGCTAGACCTCGGTAATGCCAGCACTACATGACGTCCGACATGAAGGGCTAGACTTCGGTAATGCCAGCACTACATGACGTCCGACATGAAGGGCTAGACCTCGGTAATGCCAGATGCAGGTCGTTCCAGCACTACATGACGTCCGACATGAAGGGCTAGACCTCGGTAATGCCAGATGCAGGTCGTTCCAGCACTACATGACGTCCGACATGAAGGGCTAGACCTCGGTAATGCCAGATGCAGGTCGTTCCAGCACTACATGACGTCCGACATGAAGGGCTAGACCTCGGTAATGCCAGATGCAGGTCGTTCCAGCACTACATGACGTCCGACATGAAGGGCTAGAC
>SDVV010011171.1:0-15949 GCA_016164225.1 Gammarus roeselii
GCTAAACCGGCATTTTTGTCCGACTTCGAACATTGTTGACGAGCTTTATAACAAACAAAATGCAATTATATAGTACCCGAACGATCGTTGTTGGTCGATTTGGATGCTCGTGTTCTCGATTTTTTTGGATGGTCGTGTTCTCACATAAAATGATCCTAATAGATTTATGAGGACTGGTGTCCTGATACGGTAATATGAGGTCCCTAAACCAGAGGAATTGAGGCACCACCAGCTTATAAGCTCATCGAAGCAAGGACGGCCTTCAGTGAGCTTGTGACAACAGACGAGGAGAGCAGTTTTGCCCGTACTATCAACTTTCACTTCCAATAATCGACCACCTTTGCTAACTTCCAATCAAGCTACGATTGCCCAGCATCTCGCTCGAAGTTTGCTCGAATTACGTACGGCTTCTTGAACATTTGAGATGCTCATGACATGAGAGGAGAAATCGTAGGAGAGAAGAATTACATGAGGTGTGCGACTTTCGCAGTGATAGTGCGGACTACTGTCATGCGCTGCCCAACATGTTATGCGGATTTCTACTGCCGTGCGCTGCAGAACATGTTCTGTGGATCACTAATGCCATGCGCTGCAGAACATTTTCTGCGGATAACACAGATAACACAACTTTGAAGTTTGCCTACTAATCTACTGAGCCTTGGTCCTACACAACATTTAACTGAGTAACAATTTGTTGAGCTCATTGTTAACAAAAAATCACAATACAATCATGCAAATAATCTTAAATAAAAACGCATTAACAACGAAATAATCAGTGCCACTGAGCTTCCAAGACGCACAACACCCCTGCTAAAAAGTGCCCTTTCTCAGCTCCAAGGACACATAGTACCCTTTCTAAGCCTGATACATTATCACTACTGTCCCTACTCCTCTACAGCCCCAAAGACACACGACAACCATGCTAAGCCTGCCTCTCTTCTGTCCCCAAGACGCACAATACAACTACTAAGCTTGCCCGATGTTTTCCCTTTGTACGCTAAGCCTGCCCCTACTCGGCCTTAGGACGGTCGATTCCCTTGTTAAACTTGTCCCTCCTCTGTCTTCGAGGACTTACCATATTCGTACTAAGCCCAAAGCCTTCTCTACCCTTTGAGTAGCAGGTTAGCGTACGCCCCGGTATCCTGCCTCCTCTTCGCCCTCAAGACGAATGCAACTACTTGCTAACCTGCCGCTCTCTGCCCCAAGAAAGTGTCCTCCCTGCTTAAGTGCCCCCTCTCTTTTCCAGGACGTACCCTCTCAACTTGTAGCCTCTCAGCCACAGGACGCATCTTGGCTAAGCAGCCACTTTTCTACCCATAGGTTGATTATTCTCTGATTACGTGTGCCTTCTTTGCCCCAAGGACGACAACTATTTACTAACCAGCCCATTTCTACCTCCACGACACCTACTCCCTGCTAATCTTATCCTTTCTGCCCCAGGGTGTCTTTTCTTTGCTAACGTGCTCCATTTCTGCCCCTAAGACGCCTAATCCCTGCTATCCTTATCATTTCTACCCCAGGATGCCTACTCTTTTTGCTAACGTGCCCCAAATCTGCCCCCAAGACGCCTACTCCCTGCAAACCTTATCCTTCCGGCCCCAGGATGCCTACTATTTGCTAACGTGCCCCATATCTGTCCCCAAGACGCATGCTCCCTGTTAATCTTATCCTTTCTGCCCCCAGGACTCCTACTCTTCACTAACCTGTCTCCCACCTACTCCCAAGAGTATTACGTCCTGCTAATGCTATCCTCTCTACCCCAGGATGCCTATTAACTGTTACCTTATCCTCTCTACTCCAGGACACCAACTAACTGTTACCTTATCCCCTCTACTCCAGGACGCCTACTCCATGTGGTCATGCTCTCAACTGCTGGAGTTCCGCCTCCCGTCCCATGCCCGAGTGCTGCCCTGCCGGTCGCTGTGCTACGCTGTGGCCGAACGCTGTCCTTACCTTCTCCCCAGCGACAAACCCGTGGCGGGGGAGCCCACCTTCCTCTGCGAAGGTGAGTTGGTCAAACGCTGCCCTTACCTCCTCCCCAGCAACAAAATCCGTGATGGGGAGAACACCTACCTCTGCGAAGGTGAGTTGACCAACGCTGCCCTAACTCCTCCACATCGACCAACCCGTGACGGGGAAGCCCACCGTAATCTGCAAGGGGAGCTGGGACGAATGCTGCTCTTACCTCCTTCCCGCCGACAAACCATGGTGGGAGAGCCCACCTTTCTCTGTGAATGAGAGTTGGGCCGAATGCTATCCTTACTTCCTTCCTAACGACCAACCACGACGAAAGAGCCCACCTTCCTCTGCGAAGATGAGTTGGGCCGAACGCGGCTCGTACCTATTTCTCAGCTACAAACTCGTGCTGGGGGAGCCCAACGTCCTCTAAAAAGGTATATTCGGCAAATGCTACCCGTACCTCTTTCCTAAAGACAAACCCACCTCGAGGGTGCCCACCTCCCCTGTAAAGGTGAGTTACACCATACGCTGCCCCTATCTCTTCCCAGCGACAAACCCGGGCATCTGAGCCCATCTTGCACTGCGAAGGTGAGTTGGAACGAATGCTGCTCTAACCTCTTCCCCAGCGACAGACTCGTCGCGGGGAGCCCACCTTCCTGTGCGAAGGTGAGTTGGCTGAACGTTGCCTCTATCTCCTTCCCAGCGACAAGCCGTTGTGACATATTTTTTCAAGTCTCTCTAAATCTGGTCAGGTCACGTCACAAATAAAAAGTGCTGAGGGCTCTTCCTGACGAGATGCTGATTGTAATCGGTTCTTACTAGCCTCGTATATTGGACATGATCTTACAACCAATAATGTCATTACCGAGCATTGTGATACAAACTGACTTATTTCAGATGATGGTGATATTCATTAGATGAGCGTTGCATTTTGTAAGCCATCATTAAACTGTATAGTATAATATTATTGAAGGCATGTATATGACCAACATCTTCTGAAAGTATGATACGTCTCAGTCGTTTGATAGGTCCCAAGTTTTCATTTTTTTGGTCAAGTTCAAACTTGTTACCTTCCGCTGTAATGAAGGAAGCATTAAGCCCTTGAGCACTCTTTGAAATAGTCCATTAGTGCAGAGTTCTAAGCAAACAATGAAAGAAAGGTAGGTGCAGCGTTTAAACAACGTTCTCACCTGTTCAGTGGGAACAGTTTCCATGATGCTGAGGACTAAAGTACCCCTCATTTGCTGTTTACTGAGAACAGAATCCCCTGCATAGTGAGTTATAATTACGGTTTCAAAAATGACACACTAACTTGTATTCGCGCTAAATACATCTGTTAAAAACATAGAAGTAACATTCTTGGAGGTTTTAAACAAACGCTAGATGAATTTACATCAATTGTATGTTATAATGTTACTATGATTTGAATGCAATGGTATCCACAGTACTGGACTTCGTATATATTCAGCAATATTTTTTTAGCTAATAATCAATTTTCGTCCGATTAAAAGAGTCACAAAATATAACCCAGCAACAACCACGATGTTTACCGAGGATCAGCGTAAATTGATAATAACAGAGTTTGCTGCAGTGTAGCCTTGAAACGGAATTTCTCCCTCAACTACAGAATCGTTGAAGAAGAAAGATTTAAGCGCGAACCTAATCATTTCAACAAACATTCAACCACTTCCAAGAACATGGAACCGTTCGAAGAGTTGAAGGAAAAAGACGTCCATGCAAGCCGCCAAATGCGGAAATGTTTGTTCATAAAAGGAACCAAGAATCCGGCTTCTTCGATTTGTTGAAGGGCAAGAAGCCTAAAAATGTCAATTCGTACGACCTACAAGATAATGAAAATTGATCCGCATCTACAACCTTTCAAGTACCATCGATCTCAAGAGCCTACCGAGCTGCACAAGAGGCAACTTTTAGAATTCTGTCACATTTTTTTTTTTGGACAGCAGCATTGTAGCTCAGAAGATGATACTTAATTACAAAAAATGGTTCCACTTGAAGCCACATTCGTATCGTTAAAATTCAAGATACTGGTCTGGTTAAAATCCATTTCTGTACGATGAAGCGATGAAACAGGGTGGTGATATCGTAAAGGCATGGGCAGCAATCGTGACCGGCAGAATGTTACCATGAGTGTTGCTTGAAGACGGTTTAGTAGTAAATTCCCAGAATGAGCTCATGAGATCGATGGTACATGAAAGGTTTTGGATTTGGATCAACTTTTATCATCTTTTAGGTTGGACTAATTGACATTTTGAGGGTTTTTGCAACTCTACGAACAGAAGCAGCCAGATTATTTCTCGTTTTTTCTTGAACAAACATTTCCGCAGTTGGCTTCTTGCATGGACGTCATTTTCCTTTCCCCCTTTCAATGGTTTCATGTTCTTGGGAGTGGTTGAATATGTTTTTGAAGTAATTAGTTGGTATTTTTATTTTGTTCATCTAACGATTCTGTGCTTGATGTATAAAATTCTCTTTGATATCTTTTACGAGTGCAGTGTAGCCAACTCTGCTATGGTCAACTTGCGCACGTCTTCGGTGAACATTTTGCTTGGATATGGGTTACATTTTTCGGCTCTCGTACTTGGCCGAGTTTTGATTATTCACTCTAATATCTCAGAATATACACAAATATTCAGTATTGTGGATACCATTGCGTACAACAAATGACAGTTTTGATATTTTCTTTCAGCGTAAATCCGTCTATGCTTTACATTCTGTATGTTACATTTACTTATTTACTAAGGACACCATTTCCCTGATACCATATTTCAATATCCTGTATACTGAAGACACAATTAAATATGTAGTATTCTAGATAGCAATTACCTGTTTACTTGGGTCACCATTACTCGTGTAGTGGGTTAAATAGAGTCTCCTTAAGACACCACTACTCCTGCTCTGAGCCGCATCCCCTTGATTCCAGATCCCGAGATTCTTGGTCCTGACGACTTCCACGAGGCGTACGGGCCGGACCACAACTGCTACCTTCCATGCAGTGAGATCACCGACAACTGGTGTGACAAGGACAATAGCGATAAGCACGACGACGATGATAAACGCAGAGTACGTGAACGACCCAAAATCAAGTGCAGCCAGGCGTGGTACTGGTGCCACAGAACGAGTGAGAAGGGAAGGATTGAATTCAAGCCTATCAGCCCGTACGATCCACCGGACGTCAACAAGACGAGACCCGGCGAAACCTCCTCTGACAGCTACGACAGCTGCGACTCAGGGTTTAAAGATGCAAGTAGTGCGACTAAGCTCAACAACGGTAGCAGTGCAGACAAGGACTACAGAAATGACATGGAAGCCGTCTTCCCTGAAATGGGTTTTGCTTCCGATGTTGCAGATGTAAATGATAACGGCGCGCAGAAGAAACCCAAAGAGAGTGATGGCGTAATCGGCGACACCAAGGTGGCAACGGATTACGGCGCAGACGTTAAAAGTATTAGCAGGGAAAAGGATCGATTTAGTATTAGCAATCAAAAAGATGACCCCGATTTCAGAAATGAAGTTGAAACGACTGATGATGACACCTACGACAGCGATGACTATCCACGTGATGGAGACGATGATTTCAACTACAACTCAAACTACAACTATGCCTCAGGCTATAATTCTTATGGCACTGACTTTCGTAATTCCAAAACTTACGGCGGCAAGTCAGATGTCTATTACTCTTACAACTACAATCCCCTCACTGGCCAGAATTCACCCACTGAAAGATCGGTGAAGTTTCGTCAAACAGATTCGAATTCACACCAAACACGGGAATCTCCTTCACCCATCGGTGTCAGTCAACAGTACCAAGTTCCCTCTGACTCTTTACACGCCCATCCTTCTCCTTACGCTAACCTAGGCAGAAACTTGGGAGAAGAAGAGTACTCGGAGGACTCCAGATCAGCTCCGGACCCGGCAAGGGAAAGAGACCTCCGAGAGGCCGACCACATCAGCGACCTCAACAACAGCCTCTTAGGTTATGGTGTTCACGGGGGACAAGGAAGCTCTCAGGATGGCAGTGAACGCTACGATGTTCGGTACCATCTTGACCAAAGTGTACAAGGTGGCCTTGCCGGCAAGAGTGACACGCGGAGCAGCCTCATCAGAGAGGGCAGTGCTATCAGCACTGACCGCGATCAAAGAAGTGCTACTTTTTCTAAGAGTGAAGCCAGTAGGATGCACGCCTGGTCGCTGCATATAAGAAAACATTATCTTTTTCAATCTTTACGTACTCAAGGGGAAACTGAAGTAAGACTCAACAAGAGCCCTCCCCTGTCCTTCTCAAATGCATTCAGTATTTTATATTACTACTGTCACTATTATTCTATTTATGTATTGTGTTTCAATAGTTTTTATTATAGCTGTTGGTGCTTACTATTACATGTGTTGCAAGGGCCAGAGGTAGCGATGGGCATGTCCTTAGACATGCCCATGGGCATAACCCTGGGTGTCACAGCGCTGGGGCTCGCGTGGCTAATGCTAGTGACGGTGGTGAAGATAGTGGCAATGTTTGTGGTGCCATTGTTGTTGTTGTTGTTTACTCCTTACTATCAACATCGTCATCATCATTTTCATCAAGACCAGCATCGTCACCATCACAACGTCAAAATATGTTTACTGTTGCTGTTGATGTGTCTAACAGGCACCACCTAGTGATAGTGATAACTCTTACCATTAATAGAAATACTATTACTACTTACTAAGTCATCTGCGAACAGTACTACTTTTAGTAATCATTAGCAATGAAAGTGAAAATTATTCCCACCCTCGTAGTAAATCTATTAATAAGATGAAGTGACCAATCTGTTATTGAAGTCAATATTGGTGATGTGACCGTCGAGGTGGTGAGGAATGTATTCCAAGGCGACGTGATCACCCAAGTGGTCAGGAATATGTTCCAAGGCGAGATGATCATTCAAGTGGTCAGGATTGTGTTCCTAGACGAGATGATCACCCAAGTGGTCAGGAATGTGTTCCAAGGCGAGATGATCACCCAAATGGTCAGGAATGTGTTTCAAGGCGAGATGATCACCCTATGGTCAGGAATGTGTTCCAAGGCAATGTGACCGCCGAAGTGGTTAGGAATTTGTTCTAACTCAAGGTGTCCACCGAGCTGGTCAGGAATGTGTTCTAAAGCGAGGTGTCCACCGAGGTGGTCAAGAATGTGTTCTAAAGCGAGGTGACCGGCGAGGATGTCGGAAATGTGTTCCAAGGCGAGACAACAGCCAGGGTCGTCAGGTGTGGGTTCCAAGAAAAAGGCACCTCACCGAAATTGTCGGAAATGTGTGTCAAGGTGATTTCTCTGTGGAGGTGGTCATAGATGTGCTAGAAACAATTATATCGGATTGTTTTAAACTTCTACACTATCAAACTTGTACACTATCAAACTAGGTACACCAGCTAAGCCCAAACAAAGTGACGCCAAGTCAGGCGCGCAGGAAGCAATCTCCTCCTTTTGTGCCTGCTCCTTTTCGGTGGTCGAGAACATAACCGAAGTATTTTTGGGTCGACATCCAAGCAGAAGCAATCGCATGGAACATTTAGTCAATTTTATATGCAGATTGTAAGCCACATTAGCAGAATTTGTGTCTTTTGGTTGCGTTAGCAAACAATATTGCTTATCAAGGCTTCTTTCTTAGCTTTGATTAACCTTCTGCAAGTCCCGACTCATTTGTCAACAGAAGCAGTCATTCGATAAGTTGCTCATCAAGTACCCTACCATGTTAGAGCCGACCATCAATGCGGACTCTTACCTGCCATATACATTCCTCCTAGATAAGCAACAACTTTGAGTCTCTTGTTCGACGCCTCCTTCCAGCTTGACGCTTCGTGTGTCGGAAAGGATAAAGGTA
This sequence comes from Gammarus roeselii, assembly GCA_016164225.1. Lineage (NCBI taxonomy): Eukaryota > Metazoa > Arthropoda > Malacostraca > Amphipoda > Gammaridae > Gammarus > Gammarus roeselii. Next base: position 7,830 of record SDVV010011171.1, read on the forward strand.
TTAGTCGTCGTCGAGCATGCTGAAAAAATTCGGTACACGGGCTCAATTTTTGCATGCGATTGTACGTAATTCAGATCTAATAATATTGCAGCCGCACACTTAATATTGCGACCGTACACCTAATATTGGACGACCGTTCAAAGGAATTGTTTATCTTCGCGTTGTTTTCCTTCATCGCAAATTGAGTCTAGTGTACAAGGCAGCAAGGGAACTCAATAGAGTGCTGAAGCTGTTTCCGCAGTCGAATATTCATTTGCTGCCATTGATATTTCTTGGTCTTTAGTTTATTCCTTTAATTACATGGCTAGTCAGCAATTGTTCAAACATATGGAGCACTTGTATGAGCTTGTATGTGTATCTTGTTCCATTCGACTCCTCGAGGAATTGACAATGTGATAAAATTATAAACATTTTAAATAAATTTTGAGGGCCTTCAAGCAGTCGCTCAATTTCAGTGGTAGACTTTTATCAACAATTTCACAAAATGGATGGTTATTAGACCTCGTCGTTGGTAGATTAAATGAAAAAAACAAGCTAGATATTATCCAACAAGGGGTTACATTTATTTGTTTTCACACGGGGTTCAGACCTCATTCTGTAATATAACAAATAGGCCATGAGCTCTCCAATATACGATGCATTAAACGGTTATTCATGTTCCTCTTGTGTTCATTCTCAAAGGCTACGAACGATTCTGCTGTTCTTGTCGTACAGAATGTTGAATTTGTGAGACACACGCAAACCCAACATGCAAGAAAGGATTCTGTTCTGGTTCGTGAATACATCATAACGTACTCATATGAGGGGCACAGTGTTTCCAGGGGGTGTCAGTATTTACACCCTGCGACAGCTTGTGCACGCAATTTATTAAATAACTCCTGCTGAATCACGACTGCAAAGCAATTCTTCACGCGCAGCCTCAGCATGTCAAAGCCGTGAGACGTCATCTTGGACGCACCAACAGGACGAGATTACCGAGCGACAGCCACTTGATAATGGGTCGAAACAGAATCACACGTTTTACCCATTTATGTGCCGTGGCCTAGACGACGAAAAAAGAATCATATCAACGGGCGGTCGTATCAACATTGGTAACCAACCAATGTTCGCAGTCCCAGATCATGGGAAAATGTACCTCGTTTGTTAATCAAAAGTACCGTAAATCGAGTAGATAGTTTTACGACAGATTCCGAAGCCTAAGGTTTTTGTACGATTCCACGTTGATGGCAGCAGTATTCTCTATGCCATTTGACGGCATTCATTGCGACGACGAGCCCACACATTCTTTTTACTTCGTACGTTAATTTGTTGTTTATCATGTATCACCCTGTTGCACTGTCTGGTAACTTGATAAATTTGAGGATAGCATTTTGTTCGTCCATGAAAGTTTAACTCAACATTAATGCGTATTGCCTCTACTGTTTAGTGTCTCGAGGCTTTGCCATTTTGCATTCACCACTAAAAAATAAGGGATGTATTTAAAGTATGATATTAGCCTTTTAAAATGGGATATCCAGTTGAAATTCATTGCAATTTAGCGCTTTGTAGCTATTGCTTACCAACGTGAAATTCATTTCTTGGTTTCTGAAGCGTGGAATGTTATTCCGAACTCTATTTCCAATTTCAATTGGTAAACGAAGCCTGGCTTTTACACACAGCAAATTATTGCCTTATGAAATGTATCACCCAAGTGGTCAAAGGCAGTATCATCACCAAAAACAATTGCCGTCGTGAAAAGTAAAAGAATAACGGACACACTATAGAGACAACGCTCGTATTGAATGTTCAGTCAGAACCCAATTCTGTTCTGATTGAATTTTGATAGATTCTACTTCGCATCCGCTAAAGCCCAAAAAGAAACTTCGCTCACAGTTGTTGTCTCCCTAATAATTAATTTTCGATCAGTGTATTGTAGTACAGTAATTTGATCAAAAGTCTGATATGTTGAGACTGTACGGAGATGCTAGCATCACGGGTTACCACTGCAAAACAGTTTTCAGTTGTACCGTACGGAAATACCGGAGTCACCAGTTATTGCTGTAGAACAGTTCTTAAATACGAGCAGACATCGATGGAAATGTTTATAACAAAATAAATTCTAAAATTCAAAATTACTACCAGTGAAAGGGGAAGAAATTATATGAATATTAAGCATAAGAAACAGCTGCCTCAAAAATATCATATAGCAAACTGCGTCCAAACAAAAAGATTTCATGTTCTTCGTGATTCAAACTAAACAAAGATATGTTTAGTAGCTTTCCAAATACCCAAATTTGCCTACAATTCTTGTGATAGATCCTAAATGTACGAGTATTCCGTCGGTTTTCAAGTTTTCAGACATTCAATTTTGTGTAACGAATAATAGGTGTTGATCTATATTTTCATTTTACATTGAAATTAAAGCGAATATTCACTTGTTAATTAGAACACATTGACGGCTCTCCAAACATCACTCAGCCCAAAAATGAACCTAACCCCAGAAGATGCCTACAGTTACGTCCAAAACATGCTCCATTATCAGTAAAAATATCACATTATGCATTTTGACAGGCAACGCAGACACGACAGCATCCAAGTGACGTTCGTTGAATCTTCAGTACTCCTTATTCAAGTTTTATTAGCGTTGAGCACAAAGCAGTATCTGGATACATGTGCTGGGCACAAGGCAGTATCTGGATACATATGTTGGGCACAAGGCAGTATCTGGATACATGTGCTGGCACAAGGCAGTAGCTGGATACATGTGTTGGGCACAAGGCAGTAGCTGGATACATGTGCTGGGCACAAGGCAGTATCTAGATACATGTGCTGGGCACAATGCAGTATCTAGATACATGTGCTGGGCACAAGGCAGTATCTGGATACATGTGCTGGGCACAAGGCAGTATCTGGATACCTATGTTGGGCACAAGGCATTATCTGGATACATGTGTTGGGCACAAGGCAGTATCTGGATACATGTGCTGGGCACAAGGCAGTATCTGGACACATGTGCTGGGCACAAGGCAGCATCTAGATACATGTGCTGGGCACAAGGCAGTATTTAGATACGTGTGTTGGGCACAAGGCGTAACTGGATACATGTGTTGGTACATGGCAGTATTTAGATACATATGTTGGGCACAAGGCAGTATCTGGATACCTGTGTTGGGCACAGGGCAGCAACTGGATGATTGTGCTGGGCCCATTGCAGTATCGGGATACATGTGTTGGGCACAAGGCAGTATCTGGATACATGTGTTGGGCATAAGGCAGTATCTAGATACATGTGTTGGGCACAAGGCAGTATCTAGATACATGTATTGGGCTCAAGTCAGAATCTAGATACATATGTTGGGCACAAGGCAGTATCTAGATACATGTGTTGGACATAAGGCAGTATCTGGATACATGTTTTTGGCACAATGCAGTATCTAGATACATGTGTTGGGCCCAGGGCAGCGACTGGATGGTTGTGCTTGGCCCATGGCAGTATCGGGAAACATGTATAGGACACAAGGCGTATCTGGATACATATAATTGGCAGAAGGCAGTATCTGGATGCATTCTTTCATTACTTTGTACATTCGCAGTTAAAATTTGTTGGACAAAATGCTCAGTAACTGCAACCAGATAGCTTATCTTGACCATAACTGGTTGGTCAAGACAAAACTGGTGGGTTAAGTGATGAGGATATACCCCTAAGTTTTCATCTCATTACATGTATAATAAAAATTCAAACGATGAATTGAGGTATATGTTCCTGGCTCATGGGGCGATGCTAATTAAACTATTCAAAGTTTATATTTCGTGCACCAAAATATTAAAGAAGTCCCATGCGCATTACATTTCGATATACCAATTTAACGATGTGGTTCGATGTAATATCGTGTCATTCTTTATTATGCCCAGGAATCCAACAATGAATTCTTGGGGTGAAATGGACGATAATTCGAGGAGAAATTGAGACAGGGAGGGAATCAAGACGTCGAATAAAAGAGTTAGGCTGGGCCTGAATAATTCAAGCACGATGGAAGGCAATCTCTAGATCGAAGATTGACTCATATGCAATCATTAGTTCTGAGATTGACTCATCTAGGATTGGATGTCATTACAAAACGATAAATCAAACTTCGAAAAATTATCAGCTGTCACCATAAGTTAGTCAGCTGGACTTGATTAGAGTTGTCGTGACTTTATCTCTTCAGTTTACAAAATTATCAGCTAAGTCACCATAACTTAGTCAGCTGGACTGAATTAGAGTGGTCGTGGCTCTATCTCTTATGTTTACAAAATTATCAGCTAAGTCACCATAACTTAGTCAGCTGGACTAAATTAGAGTGGTCGTGGCTTTATCTCTTCAGTTTACAAAATTATCGGCAAAGTCACCATAAGTTAGTCAGCTGGACTGAATTAGAGCGGTCGCGACTCTGTCTGTTCAGGTTACAAAAAAATACTCTTTATTCCAGCTGACATCTTTCTTTAGTCCAGCAAGCGACCTAATGTAAACCAAACGGCGCACCTGTGTAAGCCGGATCTTGTGGAAGCCGAATCCTATGTACGCCAGATCCTGTGTAAGCCGGATCAGGGGTAAGCCAGAATTCCATTTGTTATTTAGGTCCTGTGAATCCAGTGAATCCCGTGAATTCTGTGAATCCTGTGAAACCTGTGAGTCCTATGAATTCTGTTGATTCTGTGAATTCTGGGAATCCTGTGAACCCTGTGAATCCTGTGAATCCTATGACACCTGTAAATCCTGTGAATCCTGTGAATCCTATAAATCCTATGAATCCTGCGAATCATGTGAATCATGTGAATCGTGTAAATCCTGTGAATCCTGTGAATCATGTGAATCTTGCGAATCCGGTGAATCCTGTGAATCCTGTGGATTTTGTGAATCCTGTGAATCATGGGAAATCTGTGAATCCAGTGAATCCTGTGAATCATGTAAATCCTGTGAATCCTGTGAATCCTGCGAATCCGGTGAATCTGTCTACATTTTGTAATCCAGGTAAAGAAAACACTTCCTTTACAATCAGAACTTTCTGATTAATGCAAAGTGTTCTATTTTTTCAGCAAATTGATTGCGTACATTTCATTGAGACCAAATCAGAAGAACGATGCATGCGAATAGAAGGGCAACTCGGCGGGCCATCTCTTGCGTATGTTAATGCAGCAGGTAGATAGAGCACTGTTGTCCCATAATCAATTGCCTCACCAGTCTAAACCATTCACGACTTACTCATACTGACTAGTACGGGCACCTTCTCGAAATATTTCAAATGATTTCACTTTGAGAAGATTTCGTGTCAGAACAACACACCCAGTCGTGTAGCATTAACACGATGTTATATTTTGCCGTGTCAACAGAGCATACGGTTGCAATGAACAACAGTCGTGACAGGACCGGACCTAATACAACGCTTGTGGGATTTTTTAGCAGAGCTTCTATTGGCTCAATTCACCCAGGTTGTCTATTTGCTAGCAGAGCTTCCATTGGCTCAATTCACCCAGGCTGTCTACTTGCTAGCAGAGCTTCCATTGGCTCAATTCACCCAGGCTGTCTACTTGCTAGCAGAGCTTCCATTGGCTCAATTCACCCAGGCTGTCTACTTGCTAGCAGACCTTCCATTGGCTCAATTAACACAGGCTGTCTACTTGCTAGCAGAGCTTCCATTGGCTCAATTCACCCAGGCTGTCTACTTGCTAGCAGAGCTTCCATTGGCTTGATTCATTTAGGCACAAATCATTGTTTTTTTTTACACTGTAACGTCATAGTTTCCATTACATTTCCAGTTTGATTATCCTCCTTATCCCACCAGTCTTGGTTGGCCTCTGACTTGCAGTGAGTTATCATTTTCAATTCAGCAAACTATAGGACTAGGCTGTCAAATATCTGCCCTACTGCTCTTTCCTTTGAGCTTTCAAAGAGAGGATTCCGGTGAAGATTGCTGTTGTTGCATAAAATGTATGGACTCCACTTCTTATCACACCTGATTTTTATTTGTTCTAACGAGTGATACAAATATTCCTCTCACAGGTAGCAATAGGGCAATATTGACAAATAATGCTGCAGGATAATTCGAATACTCTACATGAGACACAAGTCACTAATAATAAACGCGAAATTAATCATAATGGAAATGTCCCCCAAGGTTATCGATTTCCATATGTGATGTTATACCTGGAATTTCCAAGTCCCACTTACTCAAAAGTGTTTTCAAATCCCAGTGACCCGAACGTGTTTCCAAATCCCAGTGACCCGAACGTGTTTCCAAATCCCAGTGACCCGAACGTGTTCTAATTAAAACATTTGGAAACAGTTTAACTGGTCGAATATTTCTCGACGCGAGTAAATGTTCACGACGTCTCCTAAGCTCGATTGTGGATTCCTTCTTTGGACTTCTTATTAACGAACATCATATAATTTTTCTAGGATGAGCAGGCGATAGGTGGTCACGTGGATAGGTGGTAACGAGGATAATTGTTCTCGGTATTGATTTTCACTAGAATAAATGTTCACGAGGATAAGTGTTCACGTGGATAGGGTGTTCTGAAAAATAAGTGTTCACGTGGACACGTTTTCACGAAGATAAATGTTCACGTGGATAGGTGTTCACGTGTGTGGGTATTCGCTTGGATTGGTGTCCACGTGGATAGGTGTTGACGCAATCGGTGTTCATGCGAATAGACTTTCACGTGGATACGGGTTTACGCGGAACAGTGTTACCGTGAATTCTTCGCTACGCCTTCACATTAACAAACATCAAGTCATGTTCGCCCACACAAATAAACAAATGTTTATGTTTGTCAAATCTATCTTATGATTGGCTACGTTCTCAGTTAGGGAAGAAAAGAGCAATTGTCCAATACTGTCTAAGTTGGTGGTGCAACTTAGGGTGTCATCGCAAGTGGTGTGTTGTAATTAAGTCTAGGCTGAGTGGCTGTGCGTTTCCAAACATTGAAGTACTCTCTTGTAATTTAATACTCAACCAATAATTGGAAAATGTGGCTTTTTTTCGAAATACGTACATTGTTTCTTTATCAGATAGTCTATTTAATCTGTTGACTAATCGCTGTTTCAGGATAATTATAAAATATTTTTAACTCAGACTGTTATTTATTGTTATTACATACTCTTTGGTTTATAGAATGAGGCCAATAGTAGAAGTTGACTTTATATGTTGAGAGACGTGACGTCTTTTTCTTTGCGCGTTCTGACACCCATTTTCTGTACACGTAACTGTCGTATTTCTTCCAATTTTCTAAGTAGCGATTAGATGGATCTCCAGCTTAACCTTAATATGTTAACTAGTAATATTAAAGTGGTGGTATTGAACGTGCGTAGCTTGTAATCTGTAAAGCGCTTTGCATGAAAGGCCTCTTGTATTCACTCATAAGTTCACATGGTGTTATTTATTACGGTGTTACGTTATTGAGCGACAGCTACTAGTGCAGACTAGCTATTTTGTTATTCACAAGTTGTCTGTATATTTTAAGGTAGCAAACTTAGTCATCAAGAAGAAACTTGTTCTGTACTTTACTGCACGGAATATTATGTTGAAGTAGAGTTTGGAGAGATATAATTATATTTGAACTAACTTCAGTGCGTACCAAAATCATACTGAAAAATAGAACTTCCTTATGATTTCTGAATTAGGCCTGATGAAAGTGTATATTTTTAATCAATCTTTTAGCATGTGTAAACCAATTTTTTACACATATAATATTCCCTCTACCTCTTTTTTAAAGTAAATAATCTGGTCAAAGGTACCCATATGCACCACATAGAAGGAAACAGACAAGCTGCGCATGATGTAATTTTTCAGGAAGGCGAACACTTACTGAATTATTTGCATGGCTTTATCGTGAAGGCAAACATTTGCTGATATCGGTTGCTGCCTCTCTATCGTGAAGGCAAACACTTTCTGGTTTCTTTGTCGTGAAGGCAAACATTTGCTGATATCGGTTGCTGCCTCTCTATCGTGAAGGCAAACACTTTCTGGTTTCTTTGTCGTGAAGGCAAACATTTGCTGATATCGGTTGCTGCCTCTCTATCGTGAAGGCAAACACTTTCTGGTTTCTTTGTCGTGAAGGCAAACATTTGCTGATATCGGTTGCTGCCTCTCTATCGTGAAGGC
>SDVV010011172.1:0-15949 GCA_016164225.1 Gammarus roeselii
TATATATATATAAATATATTTGCCCCCTGGTTACCTAAGGTCATCACAGCTGCAAAAACATCCTGTTGTGTGTGTTGACTGCGATAATAAGGTACATTAATATAAATTCATCGCTAAACTGGACACGATTTAAAAATCTGCAAGAGGAATTACCAGAAATGAATTAATTTTCACAACGTTGGCTGGAGATGGCTTGACTAATATAGCTTGATCGACAGAAGGAAAATATTGACGCAGCTTCAAGGAAGTAACCGGAGAAATCTATTTAGTGGCGCCACCTGGCTTAGGTGTAGCTAAGTGTTTGTATAAAGACGCTTGAGCCTCCATGAGTAACGCCAGGACACGCACCACTAACATGTCTAACATTTAATTTTATTTTCCCTAGTAAGCGATGCATGGGTCTTCTTGTGCCAGTTTCACTTGGAGCATAATAATAATAATGATTTTATTAATAATAAAAATAGTGCTAACTATAATAACATCAATAATAATATTATTATTAATAACAACTATAATGGTGTTATTAGAAATCACAATACTACTATGCCTTATTCAAGCACTGGATGGTGTACCAATCAATACAAAAAAAAAAGGTTTCATAAGATATTTATACCAAAGTTGGGACAAGCGCCTCCGAGCATGTACATAATAGATGCCTTCGATGTCCCTCCATACACGAGTACACACATAAAGGAACATCATGCTGGAGAAAAAAAAAAAAATCCAGCTACTCCTATCGGCCAACATATATACAGATTCGCAAGCTAATGTGACATCTACACTCATATTAGTTTTCGGTTTGGAAGAGGCAGGTGGCATTCGAACACAACATCTGTTATGATAGCGTTATCTTGCTGCACCAGCTGGATTCTGCTAGTGCAGAAAGATCGAATCATTTATTATCACATATATGCCTCTATGAAGGGTTTATTAACGTTCACAATTCGTTCACGGAGGCTGAATACACTTCTCTCGCGTCTACTTTAAAGCAATCAACATTATACTCTGTAAATACTAACCTATAGCACACGTTTTTATTGAGTCCCCAACATGCACTCACATGTAATAATTGTGCATGATACTCGCAGTCTGCTCATAGAGACTCTTGTAAATTTACGACATAATGAGTTATAGAATGTTTAGGACACCTACTTGTTTCTGAGCTACATACTAACATCTGGTGTGCAGAATTTTAATTATTCTCATCAGCTGATTGCCGATCTCTGCGGTTGCGTGGTTTCACTAGCATACACACTGATTTACTAGAGTTCTACTCGATGTCTAGTTTCGTGACTTCAGGCCTGCATAGTTTAACTGCAGATCCTCGACACGTGGGGCCAGCTGGGCCGTGTCTTGGCGCAGATAATTGCAATAACACTAGCAGACGTCAATGTGACATCCACCACGGCTAAGACATAACCGGCCGTGCAGACATGTCCATACAATCATTGATTTGGAGAGGCAAGAAGAGTCTTCCCTGCCTAATCTCACAAACTGTTGTTAAAACAAGGTTGATACCAGCCAACTCTATCGCATTACACATTCTTGCTGCTGATGGCAATACTTCAATAGGTTAATAAAGGGAATTGAAGCCCCTATTTCAATGAGTTGTTTGAAGTGTCTAATGATATACACGTTCAAATAAATTTTTCCCATTCAAGAAACAAAAGTTTACTGTTGACCTTCCCCTAACAATCAAATTTATCGTTTACTTTACTCTGTATGTACAGCGCCGGCACCGGTTTCATGAGTAGTATTTTTAATACTCGCATAATTCATTATTTTCATTTCTGCTCTTAAGTCCTCAATTGTTCGTAGGTATTTCTCAAGCAATGCCCTCGTCACGATAGACCTTACTTAGAAATAAAGTTTAAGCCCGTTATGATTCATTCATCTATGACTCATTCATCCACGCTGACTGCAGACAGTTGCTCTGACTGGGATTACATATTCATGGAATCTCTTGCCTGAACCCTGAGCGGAAAAGCTTCATCAGGCCATAAAACGACTGAAGCAAAACGTGTAGATGCGAAGGCCAATGATTTCGTTGAGAAGTATCACATGCACGAGTGCTAGTAAACATCTCTTGTGCAGGAATGTAGCGTCCGTAGCCTGTCATGTTATCCGCATTAGAGACGGTTGCTTGCTTCCTAGCAGAAGTCGTTTCATGTTTGTTCCCTAATTTATGTTACTTCCCAGTGTCCTTCCAAATCCATATCGAAATTGTAGTGTCGCTTGGCTGTCTCTACAATGACCCAGAGGATTGGCTGTCTCTACAATGACCCAGAGGAACCAAGCAACACCACCTTCCGCTGGAGCCGCAATACAGAACCCGTCAGTTGGTTCTGTATTGCCTTCAGTTGATCGCCCATGAACCGCGTTCACCGCCCAGCGTCCACCTTTGACTTCATTGTCCGCCTACCGCTCCTCATAAGGCTGCCCACCGATAATTTAATCAGCTGGCCACCCGCCGCACAGCATGGGTCGGCCAAACCTTAAAATCTTCAGTTGGCTGTCCTCCGCCCAGAATGGGCCGCCCATTCTTAACACCTTCAGTTGGCTGTCCACCGCCCAGAATAGCCTGACCCAACCTTAACACCTTCAGTTGGCTGCCCACCGCTCAGAATGAGCCAAACCATTGTTAACACCTTCGGTTGGCTGTCCCCCGCCCTGAATGGGCCAAACCATTCTTAACACCTTCAGTTGGCTGTCCACCGCCCTGAATGGGCCAAACCATTCTTAACACCTTCAGTTGGCTGTTCACCGCCTAGAATTGCCCGACCCAACCTTAACACCTTCAGTTGGTTGTCCACCGCCCTGAATGGGGCAAGCCACCCTTAACACCTTCAGTTGGCTGTCCACCGCCCAGAATGGGCCGACCCAACCTTAACACCTTCAGTTGGCTGTCCACCGCCCAGAATAGCCTGACCCAACCTTAACACCTTCAGTTGGCTGCCCACCGCTCAGAATGAGCCAACCCACCCTTAACAAGTTCAGTTGGTTTTCCAGCGCCCGGAATGGGCCAACCCCCCCTGCACCCTCTCAGCCGACCCCCCTTCACCCGTCCATCGCCCAGCTTGTAAGCCCAGGCACCCTCACCAGCGGTCAGACCGACCGTCGAGCTAACGGGACACCTGCCGGGACCGGAAGTGGAGGTGGACGCGAGGCAGGATGGGAAGGGGTGTGGAAAAGGGGAGGGGGATGAATAAAGGGAGGGAGATGATAGGAGGTTAGGTGAGGCGCGGTGGTGCGTGCGGAAGGAACTAGGATAGATTTGAATGGAACAGAGCTGGTTGAATGGAACAGAGCTGGTTGAATGGAACAGAGCTGGTTGAATGGAACAGAGCTGGTTGAATGGAACAGAGCTGGTTTGATGGAAGCTGATAATGAGGGAGGGGACAGGAATGGGTGCTGTGGATGGTCGGAAGTAGGGCCTGAGTACACGGAAGTTGGTACGGCTCGGGATAAGGTGTTTTGGGCGTAACTGAAAAAGCGGACACGGGTGGTGAGTGAATGAACGCAGGCATGTGAGGAAGACGAATATGATCATTTTAAATGTTAACAGTTAGGTGTGAGAGAAGAAATGTAACTTGCCTTCTAATATATCAATACCCGTATTGGTAATCATTCAGAGGAGCGCATACGAAATATTGGTCAAAAGAACATCCAGAAGATGTACCCTCGGTACCCTGTTTGACAAAGAACGCATTGCTTGCCAACAGGCCATGGAGGTGATACCTTGGAAATGATTACACCTTCAGTATTTCATGGGACAGTTTTTGTACGTGCGTGAGCGAATGAGAGGATCGTAAGTATGAGGAGCAACTTGTCGTCGGCCATCACCCATCTGGGTGATTGGACCTCGCGTCGGTTTCTGGACCTGTTTATAGCACTCAGAAAGGCGTACTCCTCTTACACACTTTCCAGTTTCAAAACTGATCATCACATGGTTCGTGATTCATCCATATGTAGTTCGTGATTCAATCATATGTAGTTCGTGATTCAATCATAAGTTCGTGATTCAATCATATGTAGTTCGTGATTCAACCATATGTAGTTCGTGATTCAATCATATGTAGTTCGTGATTCGATCATATGTAGTTCGTGATTCAATCATATGTAGTTCATGATTCAATTCAATGTAGTTCGTGATTCATCATATGTAGTTCCTGATTCAATCATATGTAGTTCGTGATTCAATCATATGTAGTTCGTGATTCAATCATATGTAGTTCGTGATTCAAATCAATGTAGTTCCTGATTCAATCATATGTAGTTCGTGATTCAATCATATGTAGTTTGTGATTAAATCATATGTAGTTCGTGATTCAATTCAATGTATTTCGTGATTCAAGCATATGTAGTTCGTGATTCAATTCAATGTAGTTCGTGATTCAAGCATATGTAGTTCGTGATTCAATCATATGTAGTTAGTGATTCAATCATACGGAGTTCGTAATTCAAGCATATGTAGTTCGTGATTCAATCATATGTAGTTCGTGATTCAATTATATGTAGTTCGTAATTGAATCATATGTAGTTCGTAATTGAATCATATGTAGTTCGTGATTCAATCATTTGTAGTTCGTGATTCAATCATATGTAGTTCGTGATTCGATCATTTGTAGTTCGTGATTCAATCATATGTAGTTCAGGATTCAATCATATGTAGTTCGTAATTCAATCATATGTAGTTCGTAATTAAATCAATGTAGTTCGTGATTCAATCAAGTGTAGTTCGTGATTCAATCATATGTAGTTTGTGATTCAATCATATGTAGTTCGTGATTCAATCATATGTAGTTCGTGATTCAATTCAATGTAGTTCGTGATTCAATCATATGTAGTTCGTGATTCGATCGTATGTAGTATGTGATTTAATCATATGTAGTTCGTGATTCAATCATATGTAGTTCGTGATTCAATTCAATGTCGTTCATGATTCAATCATATGTAGGTCGTGATTCAATCATATGTAGATCGTGATTCAATCATATGGAGTTCGTGATTCAATCAAATGTAGTTCGTGATTCAATCATATGTGGTTCGTGATTCAATCATATGTAGTACGTGATTCAATCAAATTTAGTTCGAGATTCAATCATATGGTTCGTGATTCAATCATATGTGGTTGGGAAAATTTTAAAAGATCAAGGTCGTTATTTATGGTAAGGCGTGGGCCTTGGTGTTGTGAAGAAGGTGGTAACGCATTATTAGAGAAATTGCAAAATTGGCTTGATACGCAAACAATGCGTGTTATGTACTGTGTTCCTATCACCAAATGGTAATAGTTACTAATAAATTCTATCATTTTCTGTCAAGCGTAAATCTTCAAAACTGGAATTCAACGTTGTTGAATAGCATCTTGCGGGACAAGCTTCGGTCGCTTATATACGACCAAACCATCCCATGTATTGGACACAATTTGACCAGGCAACTGTTTTTCGTTGTAGTGGCTAAGCACATAACGGGGGACAGTGGATGTCACAAGGTATTACTAGTCTTCTTTCCTGTCATTTGTATTGTTGCCCGGGAAAGAAAGAAATATCAACAAGGGAACTCTGGAGGTGGGGGGGGGGGGGGAATTGGCATTTCTCCCTCGCACAGCTGAAATGACATTTTTCAATACTCTATACGTTTTAAGTTCGGAATGAAAGTCTTATTCCATTAACAAACTTTAAATGAGAATAGATCTGTTCAATTCAAAGTTAATCTCACTTAATATGTAATTTTGTCGATGCGCTTAGCTGACAAATTCCTTAAAAAAACATGGACTGATATTTTTAAAAGATGCGTATCATCAGCTTTCCCATTTTGTTCAAATCTCTCATCAATTAATAAGGCGGATGGTAAAACATCGTACTTGGTGTTGCGTGTAGTGAACAAATCAAGAGATTCCAGCATCAACCTGTTGCATGTCGGGGTCCAGTTTGATCACAAATACAAAAATACGTATGTCTTCCGGAGAGAATAAGAAAACAATTATTTTACACCGCTGGCATTCAACTATTCCGGGATAACGGATTCGTTCGGACGCACTTTATTGCATGCATGCAATAAAAAAATCTTCCGGTTTCATTTCCTTGCAATATTTTATAGTGTGAATGTATTTATAACTCCAGATTTGTGTGTACAGTATTCCAGAATAAACGTTTCATTTTACGAAAAGGTGCATGATGTGAAATCATCTGACCAAAACAAGAAGCATTTGACAGAGATCCTGCCCGGCCTCGGTCCCGGCATTTAAATGCGCTCAGCAGCCAGCATCCGGTTCCGCTGTGACGCCATGTCCGGTCCCCCTCCCCACCCCACCACACGCACGGACCATGATCCTCAGGAGGGTGGTCGAAACATGGAGGCGTCTGTGCCAGAATAACCTGCAGCTTTGTATAGGTCCAAGTAAATAAGTAAGGTTAAAGAAGAATCTGCACGACAGCAACAATACACTCACGTCTTCCAGGACACAAATCGTCTTATTGAGCACTTCAAATATTATTAGCTACAAATACATGAGTATCCAAAAGCATTATCTATAACATTCAAAGGGATCATTCAGAAGCAATATAATCAATGCTCCGAGTGCCCTCTAGCGGGAAGGTAGCATGCTTTGACCATGCGGCATCTATGAACCCACGGACACTGACCGAACCACTGAATCCGGTGACCTGCGCAGGTCCACCGACTAACCTGCGTGATACGGTATCCTGCACAGGTTCATCGTCTCACCTCCTGCATCTGGTGACCGGCACAAGTTCACTGACTGACCTGCTGGATACACTTCTCTAACCTGTTTACCAAGTGTCCTGTTGAACCAAGATACCGGCTCCAGTTCATTCACAGACTAACTGGTCCAGCTGCTTGTTCTTCAGCAGAGCAGACTTCTGTGCCAGGCACTGGTCAGCATTCACTAGAGGCAATGTTTTATGTTTGCTTTAAGTAGCATTAGCTTAACCCACGCCTGGTCCGGCGGCTTAGTTTACAAGTGTAAAAGGACAACAAGAGGCCTTTTGGCCCAAAGTGTAGTTGGAAGAGGTACAGATATTGATTAGATTGCTAAGAGATACATTCACTCGGAAATAAACATTAATTGCATGACGTTTGTCTGTAGGTTGGCACTATTTTTTAGGGGTTTGGATGAAGTTTCCTTTATTTCTTACTTTAGTAGTAGAGGGGGTAAAGTGTGGTGCATCCTACCCCTCCGCACGACAATTTGCCTCGGCCTTCTGGACGCCCGGATCAAGTGAATGGCACCCATCCCCTCCGCATGACAGTTGCCTCGGCCTTCTGTCTTCCCGTGTCAAGTGAGGTACATCCTACACCTCCGCACGACAAGTTGCCTCGGCCTCCTGTCTTCCCGTGTCAAGTGAAGTGCACCCACCCCGTCCGCATGGCAATTGCCTCGGCCTTCTGTCCACCCGGGTCATGTGAGGTGCACCCGTACTTAATGGAGCTTCCTCCAATTGGGGTAAAGTTACAAGCGGTGTGCCCCAAGGATCTGTGTTAGGTCCAGTTCTCAGCATAATATTCATAAACGATCTCAACAGCAACGTACTCTCGAACATTAGTAAGTGTGCAGGCGATACCAAGCTAGGAGGAGAAGCGCAAACCAAACTCGAGAGTGAGCCGATCAAATTAGACTTGAACAAAATTGTTGATTTGTCAGAAAAGGGGCTCGTGAAATTCAATGTAGACAAGTGTAAAGTTATGCACATTGATCACTATAACCCTAAACACGAATATTCAAAGTCCGGAAAAAAACTGATACCTGTCACTGAAGAGAGAGATCTGGGTGTCATCATTAGTAACGACTTGAAAAGCAGCATGCAATGTAACGATGCAGCCAAAAAGGGCAATAAGATGTTAGGCATGATATCCCGCACAATCTCGTACAAGAGCAGAAATAGTATTCGCAGGTTATACACTGCAATTGTTAGACAGCACCTTGAGTATTCTGTCCAATTTTGGTCTCCATACCTCAGAAAAGACATTATTAAATTAGAGAAGGTCCAACGTTGAGCTATCAAACTAATCTCTTCGCTGCGCAATAAATCATTCGAAGAGAGACTGCGCGAACTCAACCTTTATTCGCTAAAGAAACGCCGAGTCAGAGGTGACCTGATCGAAGTGTGGAAGATTACGAAGGTCAAGAAAACGTCGAGCGAGCAAGCCTTTTTAATTTAAATTAAAACGCAGTGACCAGGAATAATGGATACAAAATTGTTGGCAAGCGTTTCACACTCGATATCATGTGTAATTTCTTCACGTATAGGGTTGTCGAAGAATGGAACAGACTTCCCGCGGAAGTTGTGAACAGCGATACAATCGAAACGTTCAAGTCACGGCTCGACAAATTCTACCAAAATTGCAGCTAAATAGATTTCATCTATAGCATTTTCACCAGTATATTCGTGAAAAATTATGTCCGGCATTGACACCCATACGGTTAAATTAGTGCCCGGCATTGACACTAGAACGGTAAAAAAGGTGCCCGGCATTGGTACCTGCTCGTTGCAAAACGGTGTTCAGCAATGGCACCGGTCAGCATTGGTTTAACGAAGAATGAAACTGTGACAATCTCAGATCAACACCGTGGGTCGATGGCTTTCTCTTCAGATGTTGATTTAAGTTGTTTCAAGTATCATCGTTAAATGCTATTCCCTTCAACAAACTTTCCCTTCCTTGATCTATTAAAACAGAAAATATAAAGACACAAGATGCTCTCTTAGACGTTCTACTTCAGAACTAATCTTCTTCCTATCAAAAGGCAACCCAGTTTGGGCCAAAAGCCTGTTGTGGTCTTCTTACACTTGTAAACACTTGTAAACACCCGGTCCCTCCGCCTGACAATTGCCACGTCCTTCTGTCCGCCCGGGTCAAGTGAGGTGCACCCACCCCCTCCGCATGACAATTGCCTCGGCCTTCTGTCCGCCCGGTCAAGTGAGGTGCACCCACCCCCTCCGCATGTCAATTGCCTCGGCCTTCTGTCCGCCCGGGTCAAGTGAGGTGCACCCACTCCCTCCGCATGACAATTGCCTCGGCCTTCTTTCCGCCCGGGCCACGTGAGGTGCACCCACCCCCTCCGCATGTCAATTGCCTCGGCCTTCTGTCCGCCCGGGTCAAGTGAGGTGCACCCAGCCCCACATCATCATTCGCCAGTCAATTCCATGGCTATTAAGGATCAAATTGACCGATAGGTTGGTACCGGCTGGCCTTTGTGAATGATTAAATTATTCCATCAGGGTTTCAGAGGCCAAAAAAAAATTATGAAAGAACTTATCAACTATTTGGATTCACGTTTACGGTTAACGAGCTTCACGAGCTGGCTCTATAACAAAATATGTAATGACCAATGAAACTAAATTCTTTGTTAGTAATCATTGCAATGATTGAGTGTCAGGATATGGTAATGTAATTTAACTATATTTCGCATTGTAATATCATTCCATTTTGAAACATTGATACAAAATGAAATTTTAGTACAATGCGAAGAATAGGCCGCAGGAAAAAAAATGATTGGGCCTTACAATGCTTGTATCACAGAGGCCAATGCGCTTTTGGGCTCCGATTCTGAACAACGTTATCAAATGAGCAGAAATTTTAGAGTAAACTCATTTAAAGCATCTTGGACACTCCAACTCATAACATTACTTCAAGCCAAATTAATTAATTGCTGGCAATGATCACAAAACGCCGACCTTCATAGACCAACGTCACTCTAGCATGCGTTGCTGACCACAGCCAGTAATCCGTTGGTGGTGTGGACGGTCGCGGTTAAGGGTCCGTAGAGACCGGCAAAGAAAAGGGCACTCACCCGGAATAGGGAGATGGATGGAGGAGAGGACACCCACTAGGGGAGGGGGGAAGAGAAAGCGATACTTCGAGGGGGGTATAGGATTAATGGACGCCCATTGGGAGAGAGGGTGAAGAGGCGTGGTCCTGTTTGGCGACAGAACAGAGTGCGAGGGCAACCCTCTGATTAGATCAATTGAAATATAGTTGGTCGCTACTAAACGTTAGGGACAAATAAACGTCAAGGTGTGCTTGTTCGAGCTCCACCCCCGAGTATCATCACTCCACTCATCTATGCTGGTCATTGATTATCATGTGGAAATCTGAAAATATAATCACCGCAATATGACGATCTTTTGGGTCATCGAGACAGTTCAGCACAAAATGAACTGCATAACCATTTATTTGCAGCACTGTGCGCTTGTAATAATGCCTTTAATTAATGGGACGAATTTACTGGCGGTGCTTAGTCCTTGTGCATTTATGTGTCTTCTTCTCTATTTCACGCAAAGGCTGCTTATTTTAGTCCCCTCCCATTAATTTGTATACCAATGCGAGCCATCAGTTTACAAGCAGTTAAAGTTGGAAAAAGATTCATTCGTTTCCATTTGTTTCAGTGGAATTCCTACCAAACAGGCGTGTGGCTTACCTACTTCGTAGCCCCGCCGTTTGTTAACTGGAATCGTTATTCACTGGAATTCTTTCCAAACAGGCATGTGGTGTACCTTGTTCAAAGCTTCGTCGTGTTATGACTGCGTCTGTTATTCATATGTATTCCGACCACACAGACTTGTAGTTTACCAAGTTGACGGCACAGTCGAGATTTCTTCAAGAAGACATCGCTAAATTTGGACTGTTAATTCCGTCAACTTTTTTCTGAAATGCACCTAGCTTCATCTAAACTTAAGCCTCTAATTTTCTTCAGCTAATGTCTCTAGAAATGACTCATAAACCTATCAACAATTTCCCTTAAGGTCTTTTCTTCACGGAAAGTTGTCTATATTTGGAAATGTTATCATCACACGACCTCACCTGCACATCAATAAACGACATGTGTCACATAATCTCCGTCTGAAGCAGCGTCCCCATGATCAGAAGAACTTCACTCAATGATGAATACTACGCGGGTGTGTTCCGCTCGAACAAGGTGGGGCGTTTAGTCAACCGCTCCGCCCTTTCAAACAATTGGCTCAACAGGTAAACAACATTCATTTGTAACACCAAAGGAAAAATAATGTTTGCCACATCCAGTCTGGCAATATTTAAACATTATTAAGTAAAGACTAGATGAATAAAGTGTCCCCTTATCAGTCGATGAGGGTTTTTGTATAATAAACAACCACAAGGACATATGGAAAACATTTATTCGGTTCTGTGATACATTGAATGTGAACATGAATTTACAATTTCGGGTGTCGACGTCTTGTTTGTGGTGTATCGAAGATATCGCGCTTTTGAATAAACCAAAGAGTAATGAGATGCTATCAGTAAATGCACGCGTCTAACAATCTGTTACAATTATTGATTAAAATCCCAAGCTAGACCCACACCTGACTAAAGTGGAAGCCGATACCCGGATTTAGAGAGATCACAACATCTCTCATTCTATTTAGGTGTGTGATTTCTTTAGAAGCAGAGCGATAATATAATTTTGTGAGAATGTACTGTAAAGGTTATTACACACTTTTCTGGACATGTCATCAGGGTTCTTGGCACTTAAATGAATCGCAATCTTGAGCTTTTGGTAGAGCGGCTTCGGCGTACCAGGAGAACGCTCGTCGCCTCGAACTACCATTTATGTCTTTTTGTACAATAAATGATAGCAAGTTAGAAAAATCGTACTAAAATGGAAAAATTTACGGGTTAACCAATGACAATTGCCTCTCTACAACATGATTGATATTAGGATCCGAACAATATTACACGACCAACTCAGAAAGATTGGTCCACGAGCAGAAACCCGACGCTATGTGATGATTGGTCGAGGCTCAGACTATTCCTGAGTTGTAATTCTGGTATGAAATTTTTTCTTAAATTCAATGTATTTTAAAGGTGTTTTTGAAATGACAGTTTTGATGTGAGAAAAAAAATTACATTTGAGTCGCATTATATCAAAAAAGAATCAAACTTGTTCGCGCACAGCAATACCGCGAACTGGCTCTCACAATTAACAACAGCAGCGGGAAATAAGGTTCTTTCATCAACAAACAGCAAAAGTGGGAAAAAAATATTTGCTTACCAACTAAATGCAACTTTCGTAAACTCACCCTGAAACAACAGCATTCACCTTCCCACAAAAACAGCATTCGTTCGCTTATCCTTAAACAACGGCATTTGCTCCCCCACAAACAACAGCTTTAGTTCACTACCGACACCACAGCACTCACTGACTCACAAACAACAACATTCGTTGACTCACAAACAACAACATTTACTCACCCACAAACAACAGCATTCGCTGACTCACAAACAACAGCATTCGCTCACCCACGAACAACAGCATTCGCTGACTCACAAACAACAGCATTCTCTCACCCACAAACAACAGCATTCGCTGACTCACAAACAACAGCATTCTCTCACCCACAAACAACAGCATTTGCTGACTCAAAAACAACAGCATTCTCTCACACACAAACAACAATGTTCGTTCACTAAGAATCATTGCAACAATCAGAGTGTCGCGAAAACATGAAATCAGAGGCTGATTCTGGGATGATCCTCTTTCGTAAACATGGGATTCGAGGCCGAGGTTTCCTGCAGACCTCACGTCTCCGCTGTGAGGGTGAGATCAGACTCGGCAAAGACGACGTAAAATGATGGACGGGATACGCTTTCTTGATCGACTTGACCACAGAAACACTCCGTGTGCAGAGTGAATGTTAGGTGGTATGACGGCAATTAGATATTATGGACGGGATACGCTTTCTTGATCGACTTGACCACAGAAACACTCCGTGTGCAGAGTGAATGATAGGTGGTATGACGGCGATTCGATATTGTTTTAGTCTGCTCGTGTTTAACTTCTGTTTCAATTTCGAGACCAATAGTTTGCTTTACAATATTTAATAAACATATTTTGATATTTTTAACAATAATTGATAGTTCTTTACAAGCGGATTACTATTTTGAAGCCGCGTCACATTATTCTAATCCTCATTATGTTTATTATAAACTTTTGGCCAACATTTTACGCGCTTTCAACGGAGCACGCATACGCAAGGAAGAATTAGCACACATTTATTTCGTGCCTATGATGAAGAAAGTCGACATCCTCTCCGCCACCGCCTCAGTTTGAAAGCAATGACAATGTGTCTCCACTCACACTCGTTTCACCCAAACAGATTTATCATGCCGATTCGACCAAGTCAATCCCCCCAACACAAGCTAAAACCCTCTTTCTCCCTCTAGCCTACCCTCCTCTTTTCTACCCAGTAATAGCAGGCTTGTTCAGGCACCGCACAACAATAATCAATAGAAGTCTCTGATGGCAGGACCGCCGAAGAAATTCTCGTCATGTGGTGATTTTGGCGGCCATTGGCAGGCGAGTCGCGGCAGAATGGGGCGTGGCTGTAGTCTGGAAGCTGTGAAATACTCACCGCACTGTTAATAATTGATATCCTCTGAATACTTCTCCGTTGCTGTGTCCTCTTCTGTGACTTCGCTTATGTCGTTCACGGTCGGTCAAGCCTTAGTGTAATCTCTTTCAAGGTGATGCTGCTCTGCAACACGAACGCTGCCCACAGTATACGTGTTGCTGGCAGGCAAAAGAAGCTTAGAAATGCAATATTGATTTAGAATGTCAGGTTCTCTGCACATTCCGTGTCTTGCCGAGGAAATTTCGCTCGTTTCCTGGAATCGCAAAGTTCGATGAATTGATAATCGACAACTTCGTAGTTCCTCTTTGGAATACCCCCAGGAAATCTTTGAGGGGAAAAATAATATTTGTCTGTCAAATATTGCCAAGTTATCCACTTCGATGCTGTTGTAATAAGAACAAAGCACGGATAACTGATCGTTGATCCCACATTATTAGATCTGAACCAACATTGTAAGCATTCCGAAGGTGTAGTGGAATGCAAAAAAAAAGTTCAATTTTTTTTATCAAGACTGCTTTGGATTCACAGCAGATGTTGCAGACCCAAGAACTCATTTCATTCACCGGGCACAAATCCAGGTAACTGCTTGGTAATAATATTCCTGTAACGTATCCACTAGTCTCGTAGAACCGAAAGTGGTTTTAGGGAAAGGTAAATAATTGCATTTACATTTTGTACATGTGATAAGCCCTCCAAATTTTAGGTAAATGGTTTACTGCATTGTAGTTAGGATAGCATCGCATGACGACAGCTTTCATCTGCTCGGGACGTACAAATTCAGTGAACTGTTTGGTTTTCCACTATGTCAGAGCGATGATAATTCCGCTAGTTTCCACTATGTCAGAGCGATGATAATTCCGGTAGTTTCCACTATGTCGGTGCGATGATAATTCCGGTAGTTTCCATTATGTCAGAGAGATGATAATTCTGGGAGAAAATATTCGAAGTCACTTCCTATCGATGTCTATTGAGGCAACAATACCCGAAAAAGTCTCCGCGCCCGCGTCGCCGTGTTTGTGGTGTTCCAGTCCTCAATTCATGTTTGAACGATGTTAGTGGGCGCGGTTCTCTTGTTCGTCATTTTTGTGAAAATGTTTAGTAAATAACATGTTTTCATGGCATATTTTCTAATGGGAATATGAATTGGGAGAAAAAAATATCAATTTTGTTACTGTTGTAATTTAGGTAATTTAAGTTGGCCTAATATTTAAAAGTTAACATCATCAGATGCATTATCCAGCGAAAGACGATTGTATCAATCATGCTGTATTGTATCTGTCATTTTATATTTTGGAAGTAAATATTTCATTCTTTCACGATCGAATTATTTAAATGCCGATCTGTGGAAATTTTGAATGATTCACATTATAAGGGGCTTGATGACAGGTTAAAAAAATTCAAAAATATAACAATACACAGATCATTTTTACCGAGTCATCGTCAGCGTGAGCTGCTCTGAAGACATTCGATGATCAAATATTCTTTGTTGTAGGATACTCTCTATTGTTTATCATGCAATAACAAAAGGGAGTGTCACATTCAACTAAACTTTACAAGAGAAGAAATTTAAGTATTGATAGTTCAACTGGTACTCTAGTCATCATTCTATTAACGCTGACCTTTGATAAGAAATAAAGAGTTGAAAAAATACCATCATTTGAACATTTAATACTTGACCGATGTTCAAAAATGTTTAAATTAATAACACTAACATAATATGTTTAATATGCGCAGGATAGCAATATTAAAATACGTGTTTAAAATGCCTGTTTATTGAACAGGCTCCTAAACGTACGAGACAAAAGGAAATGCGAGTATTTGAAACAAAAAATGAATAACACATTGGAAAGGGATCAGACACATGAATAAAGAATTGATGACCTGATTAATTGCAAATAGATGGTAAACTTCTGTTCAAAAATGTATGCACGTGCAAGTCCAAATAAGTGTAATTTTAGTTTGCGTTTAACGGCACCTATACTGTTCATCGCCCTAATATCTGCAGAAATCAAAATTAGTTTTTTAGCAGCTAGGGATTCATAAATGGGATTGTGATAAGGCAATATAGTCAATTTGCACATCCGAGATTGTTGCGCAGATCAAACGTGGGTTTATTTCGCAAGAAATAATCGTTAGCAATTTAAGTTATTTGATGCACGGGGAAAAATATATAATAATCCAGATGATGCGCAAGTGTGGTCACGTCTGAGTGCATGTGATAGGTTAGAATGACGCGCTCTCCACTAAAAGATAACAGATCTGAGATTTGCTAGGGCTTATTTAAAGTATGTTCTGTATATCTTGAGAAGCTAGAAACATGTTGATTTTGGCTAAGTAGGTTAGCAAAAACAAAGTGTATAAATGAAACATAGAAACACCTTTCAAAAACTGCTTAAAAAAAAGAGTGCATCGGGGAAAAAATTCCCTCCTGAGTGTCTTATTGATGAGTTGGGTTAAAGGAGCTACAATAATCTCAGAGATTACTTTAATAACATTGGTTGAGATGTTATATCCGACAGTGCTTCTACCATTATTTTAAACCATTTTGATTGCTTATATAT
>SDVV010011173.1:0-15948 GCA_016164225.1 Gammarus roeselii
GTTCATGAGGGTGACGGTCATGAGGGTGACGGTCATGAGAGAACGGTTATGATGGTGACGGCCATGAGGGTGACGGTCATGAGGGTGATGGTCATGATAGTGACGATCATGATGTTGGCGGTCATGATGGTGTTGGTCATGATGGTGCCGGTCATGATGGTGACGGTCATAATGGTGACGGTCATGAGGGTGACCATCACGATGTTGACGGTCATGATGGTGCCGGTCATGATGGTGACGTTCATGATGATGACGGTCATGATGGTGACGGTCATGATGGTGATGGTGATGACGGTGGCGGTAATGATGGTGACGGTCATGAGGGTGACGTTCATGAGGGTGACGGTCATGATGGTGCTGATCATGAGGGTGACAGTCATGATGGTGACGGTCATGATGGTGACGGTCATGATGGTGACGGTCATGATGGTGACGGTCATGATGGTGACGGTCATGAGGGTTACGGGTATGAGGGTGACGGTCATTATGGTGACGGTCATTAGGGGGATCACAACGATGATGACCATCATGATGGTGACGGTCATTAGGGGGACATCATGATGGTGATGGTCATGAGGGTGACGGTCATGATGGTGACGGTCATGAGGGTGACGGTCATTAGGGTGACGGTTATGAGGGTGACGGTCATGATGGTGACGGTCACTAGAGGGATCACCATGATGGTGACCATCGTGATGGTGACGGTCATTAGGGTGAGCATCATGATAGTGACGGTCATGAGGGTGATGGTCATGATGGTAACGGTCATGAGGGTGACAGTCATTAGGGTGACGGTCATGAGGGTGACGGCGATGATGGTGAACATCATGATGGTGACGGTCATGAGGGTGACGGTCATGAGGGCAACGGTCATGATGGTGACGGCCATGAGGGTGACGGTCATGAGGGTGATGGTCATGATGGTGACGATCATGATGTTGGCGGTCATGATGGTGTTGGTCATGATGGTGCCGGTCATGATGGTGACGGTCATAATGGTGACGGTCATGATAGCGACGGTCATGAGGGTGACCATCATGATGTTGACGGTCATGATGGTGCCAGTCATGATGGTGACGTTCATGATGATGATGGTCATGATGGTGACGGTCATGATGGTGATGGTGATGACGGTGGCGGTAATGATGGTGACGGTCATGAGGGTGACGTTCATGAGGGTGACGGTCATGATGGTGCTGATCATGAGGGTGACAGTCATGATGGTGACGGTCATGATGGTGACGGTCATGATGGTGACGGTCATGAGGGTGACTGTTATGAGGGTGACGGTCATTATGGTGACGGTCATTAGGGGGATCACAACGATGATGACCATCATGATGGTGACGGTCATTAGGGTGGACATCATGATGGTGACGGTCATGAGGGTGACGGTCATGATGATGACGGTCATTAGGGTGACGGTCATTAGGGTGACGGTTATGAGGGTGACGGTCATGATGGTGACGGTCATTAGGGGGATCAACATGATGGTGACCATCGTGATGGTGACGGTCATTAGGGTGAGCATCATGATGGTGACGGTCATGAGGGTGACGGTCATGATGGTGACGGTCATGAGGGTGACAGTCATTAGGGTGACGGTCATAAGAGTGACGGTGATGATGGTGAAGATCATGATGGTGACGGTCATTAGGGTGACGGTCATGATGGTGACGATCATGATGATGATGGTCATAATGGTGACGGTCATGATGGCGACGGGCATGAGGGTGACGGTCATGAGGGTGGCAAACGTGCTAGTGACGGTCATGAGGGGGACGATCATGAGGGTGACGGTCATGATGGTGTCGGTCATGTTGGTGACGGTCATGATGGTGATGGTCATGATGGTGACGGTGATGATGGTGACGATCATGATGGTGACGGTCATGATGGTGACGATCATGATGGTAACAGTCATAATGGAGACCATCATGATGGTGATGATCATGATGGTGACGGTCATGATGGGGACCATCATGATGATGGCGATCATGATGGCATGGATCATGATGTTGATTATCATGATGGTGACGATCCTGAAGGTTACGATCATGATCGTGACGACCGTAATGGTGACGGTCATGATGGTGACGATCATAATGGCGGCAACCGTGATAGTGACGTTCATGATGGTGATGATCATGATGATGAATAGATGAACAGGGGTGGTGCGTTGTTTATTATCAGTCATGAGCCCCTCTGGTCCTCCTAATATCATTCTTTATCAGTTATGCTCTATCAAATCACCAAGACCACTTCATTGCAAAGCATTCGAGTCTTATCATAAGAGCCGCTGACACACTCATCACAGCATTGTTGCCACTGAATAACTGGTCATTAGAGCTACTGACACACTCATCACAGCATTGTTGCCACTGAATCATTGGTCATTAGAGCTACTGGCCCACTCATCACAGCATTGTTGCCACTGAATCACTGGTCATTAGAGCTACTGACACACTCATCACAGCATTGTTGCCACTGAATAACTGGTCATTAGAGCTACTGGCCCACTCATCACAGCATTGCTGCCACTGAATCACTGGTCATTAGAGCTACTGACACACTCATCACAGCATTGTTGCCACTGAATAACTGGTCATTAGAGCTACTGACGCACTCATCACAGCATTGTTGCCACCAAAGCGCTAGTCATTAGAGCCACTGACTCACTCATCACAGCCTTGTTGCCACCAAAGCGCTAGTCATTAGAGCCACTGACTCACTCATCACAGCCTTGTTGCCACCAAAGCGCTAGTCATTAGAGCCACTGACTCACTCATCACAGCATTGTTGCCACCAAAGCGCTAGTCATTAGAGTACCTGACTCACTCATCACAGCATTGATGCTACTACAGCAATAGTCATCTCTTGATAACACTACAGGTGATGAAGCAACTAGTTTTCTTTGCCTTGAATGAGAGAACATAAAAATACACTTAGGTCCCTGACACTCCCTGTGATTGGTTTGTACCAGGGGATAATATCTATAAAATTTCGGGCCCTTGCACAAGCTGTGATCGTTCAGTGTAAGATGATTAGACCTACTGGACCTAAATATGCTTCGGTACCGTTTACAATTGTTTCTAACAACCGAAAATATTTATATCCTGATATTAATAATGAGCTATATCAGTCAAATGTAATACAAACCTATCAAAGTATTGTTGTCAAATCAATATTATAACATGAAACTCTGATTAAATTTTGAAAATTTGTATGAAAATTAACAGCATAAATTAAATTTTTGATATTTTTCTCCGATTTAGTGCGTGAGATGACAAATGAGAAAATAGTATAGCATTTACAAAGTTGTGAGGAAAAGCAATCTAACAACAAACATTTATTTTACAATGATTCAGTTTGAAATACAACAATGAATGGTGACAGTCGTTGAAAAAACTTCAACTGCATATCCAGCTCGGAAAATTGAGTTTTGTTATGTTTAGAATTTTTAAACAATGTTGAAATGAAATCAAGACCATTCAACATTTCATCAGTTGGAACAAATATTCATCGTATCTATTAAGTGCTTCAGTGTGTACGACGTATTCATAACCTATTCTACCTTCGAGCTCTTCTATTGAAAGCCTGTACTGCGCGGCGCACATCATGGGGCTATTCAGAACCATTGTAGTGCTGCCTCTGTACTGCCAAATGATGCTATTCAGATCCATTGTAGTGCTGCCTCTGTACTGCCGAATGATGCATTTCAGATCCAATGTAGTGCTGCCTCTGTACTGCCAAATGATGCTATTCAGAACCATTGTAGTGCTGCCGCTGTACTGCCAAATGTTGCTATTGAGATCCATTGTAGTGCTTCCTCTGTACTGCCAAATGATGCTATTCAGATCCATTGCAGTGCTGCCTCTGTACTGCCAAATGATGCTATTCAGATCCAATGTAGTGCTGCCTCTGTACTGCCAAATGATGCTATTCAGATCCATTGCAGTGCTGCCTCTGTACTGCCAAATGATGCTATTCAGATTCATTGTAGTGCTGCCTCTGTACTGCCAAACGATGGTATTCAGATTCATTGTAGTGCTGCCTCTGTACTGCCAAATGATGCTATTCAGATTCGTTGTAGTGCTGCCTCTGTACTACTAGATGATGATATTCAGATCCATTGTAGTGCTGCCTCTATACTGCCAAATGATGCTATTCAGATCCATTGTAGTTCTGCCTCTGTACTGCCAAATGATGCCATTCAGATCCATTGTAGTGCTGCCTCTGAACTGCAAATGATGCTATTCAGATCCATTGTAGTGCTGCCTCTGCACTGTCAAGTGATGTTATTCAGATTCATTGTAGTGCTGCCTCTGCACTGCCAAATGATGCTATTCAGATCCATTGTAGTTCTGCCTCTGTACTGCCAAATGATGCTATTCAGATCCATTGTAGTGCTGCCTCTGAATTGCCAAATGCTGCTATTCAAATCCATTGTAGTGCTGCCTCTGTACTGCCAAATAATGCTATTCAGATCCAAATGATGCTATTGCTGCCTCTGTACTGCCAAATGATGCTAGTCAGATTCATTGTAGTGCTGTCTCTATACTGCCAAATGATGCTATTCAGATCCATTGTAGTGCTGCCTCTGTACTGCCAAATGATGCTATTCAGATCCATTGTAGTGCTACCTATGTACTGCCAAATGATGTTATTTAGATTCATTGTAGTGCTGCCTCTGTACTGCCAAATGATGCTATTCAGATCCGTTGTAGTGCTGCCTCTGTACTGCCAAATGATGCTATTCAGACCCATTGTAGTGCTGCCTCTGAACTGCCAAATGATGCTATTCAGATCCATTGTAGTGCTGCCTCTGTACTGCCAAATGATGCTATTCAGATCCATTTTAGTGCTGCCTCTGTACTGCCAAATGATGATATTCAGATCCATTTTAGTGCTGCCTCTGTGATGCCAAATGATGTTATTCAGATCCATTGTAGTGCTGCCTCTGTACTGCCAAATGATACCAGTATGTAAGTCAATTCCATACCACTATACCAGGATAGACGAGCTTGTGACTGCGTCCTCAATCTCATAAATTGCACCACTTTAACTGATTGTTTCAATTTCAATCAACGCAAGAATGATGTAACATTGAACCACTGCCACACGCAATTACAATCAATTACTAATCCAGGCTTAGTGCATGCTTGAAGTATCCGAGCCAGAGCTTCTTTTCAGTTGGAACCAGTGTATGTAATATCACTATTCGAACCCTAAGCTGCAAGAGTTAGTTATAATCCTGACGAGGCCGATTATCACAAATATTTGCGAGAGTATGGCGTTCGAAATGTGGGAGTTTCCATACCGCCACGGACAGCTGCAAGGTAAACTCTCTTTTTCCCACGCAACATCAAGAATACGAAGTATTTTTTTCATCTCACAGGCCGCTGGTCCAAGGCGTGTGACGTTGTCTCATCCCACAGCCCGCTGGTCCAAGGCGTGTGACGTCGTCACATCCCACAGGCCGCTGATCCAAGGCGTGTGACGTCGTCACATCCCACAGGCCGCTGATCCAAGGCGTGTGACGTCGTCTCATCCCACAGCCCGCTGGTCCAAGGCGTGTGACGTCGTCACATCCCACAGGCCGCTGATCCAAGGCGTGTGACGTCGTCACATCCCACAGGCCACTGGTCCACGCTAAGTGACATCGTCTCACATCACAGGCCGCTGGACGAAGCCGTGTGACGTTATCTCATCCCACTGGCCCAAGCTATGTGACGTCGTCTCACATCACAGGCCACTGGTCCAAGCTATGTGACGTCGTCTCACATCCCAGGCCACTGGACGAAGCCGTGTGACGTCATCTCATCTCACAGGCTGCTGGCCCAAGCTATGTGACGTTGTCGCACATCACAGGCCACTGGTCCAAGCTATGTGACGTCGTCTCACATCACAGGCCGCTGGCCCAAGCTATGTGACGTCGTCTCACATCAATGGCCGCTGGCCCAAGCTATGTGACGTTGTCTCACATCACAGGCCGCTGACCCAAGCTATGTGACGTCATCTCATCTCACAGGCCACTGGCCCAAGCTATGTGACGTTGTCTCACATCACAGGCCACTGGTCCAAGCTATGTGACGTTGTCTCACATCACAGGCCGCTGGCCTAAGCTATGCGACGTTGTCTCACATCACAGGCCGCTGGCCCAAGCTATGTGACGTTGTCTCACATCACAGGCCACTGGCCCAAGCTATGTGACGTTGTTTCACATCACAGGCCACTGGTCCAAGCAATGTGACGTCGTCGCACATCACAGGCCGCTGGCCCAAGCTATGTGACGTCGTCTCACATCACATGCCGCTGCCCCAAGCTATGTGACGTTGTCTCACATCACAGGACGCTGACCCAAGCTATGTGACGTCATCTCATCTCACAGGCTACTGGCCCAAGCTATGTGACGTTGTCTCACATCACAGGCCACTGGTCCAAGCTATGTGACGTTGTCTCACATCACAGGCTGCTGGCCCAAGCTAAGTGACGTCGTCTCACATCACAGGCCGCTGGTCCAAGCTATGTGACGTCGTCTCACATCACAGGCCGCTGGCCCAAGCTATGTGACGTCGTCTCACATCACAGGCCGCCGGCCCAAGCTATGTGACGTCGTCTCACATCACAGGCCGCTGGCCCATGCTATGTGACGTCATCTCACATCACAGGCCACTAGCCCAAGCTATGTGACGTTGTCTCACATCACAGGGCACTGGTCCAAGCTATGCGACGTCGTCTCACATCACAGGCCGCTGGCCCAAGCTATGTGACGTCGTCTCACATCACAAGCCGCTGGCCCAAGCTGTGCAGTGTCATCTGGAACGCCCAATATTGATACATGATTTTGAGTTTCACTTTGTACATATGAATTCAATTTTACTTTACTTACCCCTCTAAGCGCCCAATATCCTAGAATGGGAGCCATGTCTGATGAAATGTCGTTGACAAGTAAGCTATGCAAAAGAGAAAGATCGGACAGTGACTGAGAAAGCAAGAATTGTGTTGACAGGAGATTTACAAATGTCTGCTTATCTGAAAATGTAAAATGGTAGAGTATTAAGGATTGCCTGAATCTTTGCTACGCTATGATATTGTGTATATTGTTGCAAGTGCTTTAGACACACTCCTAGAGTTCTTTAGACAAGCTTCACAAATTATGCATTCATACTTCAAAGAGACACGTCCATGCCAACTTAGCAGTAAATTGTCGACGTTTTTCTTGACATGAAAATATGTTTCAATTTTACTGTTACGAGGTGGTATTTCGACCGCTTCGCGCACATTTTCGGAGGTGGCTACTCGAATTTCATTATAAAAGATATTTATTAAATTAGCAAGCATGCAGAGAGATCAACATTTTTATCTTAAAAATAGTCGTAGGAAGCTTAAAATCTAAACGTAACAATCTAATCAGGCTGGTCGCCTAAAATTTCCTGGTCGGTAGCTCTTCAATAATGGCGTACTTGGAATTTTCTTCTGAAAATGTATCCGAAGAAGAGGAAAAAGTACATCGGTCTCGTGAATAGACGGAACATGTAAAGTGTCTGAAGCAGCGACACACTGTAGATGGCGACGGGAGGGACCATATCGCTACGAACACACTTCGCTACGCTTTAAAATACATAAAACACTCAAACACTTTAAAATTGATGGACAACAACTCACACCCGCAGGAACCACATCTCCTACGAGCAGTTTTCTGTCGGGAGTGATGCTCGCAAGCACTATGCCGCAGCGTGTGACACTCAAGGCCACCAACTGACTCCTCGCATGCGGTGTGCTTGAGGTACCGGCATTCAACCTTGAAAATTAGCTTCTGATAGTAATGAATTACTTTGCCAGCGGGATCCTGACCAAATTACCCTACATAACCTATCTAGGGTAGATTAGAGTATGGAAAACAAACGTGCACGAGTGCTCATGTCGAGTGTTTTCTTGAAAAAAATTGAAGAAGAATGGGGATAGTCAACGAGGCTTTAAAAATTCATGCACACATACAGTAAAAAAAGGTTTTGGGGATAGAAAGGAGAGAAATCGCAACTATCATCACCACCATTCTGGCTTACGGACAGACGGCAGCGAGTTGTACATGAGGGAGCTTCCTCTCCCTGGGGTAACGTTATACGCGACGTGCCTCAAGGATCCGTGTTAGGGCCAGTTCTCTTTATGATAATCATCAACGATCTCGATAACAACGTACTCTCAAACATTAGCAAGTTTGCAGACGATACTAAGATTGGAGGAAAAGTGCAAACTGAACTAGAGTTTCAGCAGATCCAACTAGACTTGAACAAAATGGTTGATTGGTCAGAAAAGTGACAAATGAAATTTAATGTCGACAAATGCAAAGGTATGCACATAGGTCTTCATAACCCCAAACACGAATATTCAATGTCTGGAAAAAAAACTCATTCTCGTCACCGAAGAGAGAGATTTAGGTGTCATCATTAGTAACGACTTAAAAGGCAGCATGCAATGTAACGATGCTGCCAAGAAAGACAACAAAATGCTAGGTATGATATCCCGCACTATCTCGTATAAAAACCAGCACAGTATGCTCAAGTTATTTAATGCATTTTTTAGACCGCATCTCGAGTATGCCGTTCAATTCTGGTCTCCATACCTTAGAAAAAACGTTATTAAACTTGAGAAGGTTCAACGTAGAGCTACCAAACTCATCCCCTTGCTGCGGAATAAATCGAACGAAGACAGGCTTCGTGAACTCAAACTTGTATTCGCTAGAGAAACTTAGAGTCAGTGCGACATGATAGAAGTGTGGAAGATTATGAAGGGTAAGGAGAACGTCGACCGAGCAAGCCTTCTCACTCTAGATACAAATGGAGTAACTAGGAACAATGGATACAAAATCGTTGGGAAACGTTTCTCACTCGACATCACGCGCAATTTCTTCACGTATGGAGTTGTCGGAAAATGGAACAAACTTCCTGCGGAGGTTGTAAACAGCAATACAATAGAAATGTTTAAGTCGCGGCGCGATAGTTCTACATGAATTGCCGATAAATAGCTAAGCCGTTCCATTTCCTGTTTTTATAAACAAAATAGAAATGTCACATGAAGCTCTCTTAGATGTTCTACTTCAAAACTAATCCTCTTGCTATCAAAAGGCAACCTAGTTTGGGCCAATAGACCTCTTAGACGTTCTACTCCAGAACTAACCCTCCTGCTATCAAAAGGCAACCTAGTTTGGGCCAATAGGCCTGTTGTTGTCTTCCTACACTTGTAAACACTTGTTAACCATACTAGTTACTACCCTTCTACTACCCGAGGCATTTCAGCCCCGGAGAAGAAACGACCGAGAGTCAGGTTGACTTTTCAGGAACGGGGCGAACAAGATGAGAAGCGAAAAATTTAGGCTTCAGGCAGTTGCATCTCAGACGGTCGAGCAGAGACGGACACGCCCATACGCTCAGCGGACTCATACTTTTCCTCGAGAGCAAGCCTGTTGGTTTGCCCCAGAGGTTGGGTCAGACCGACTCCAACCAGGTATTGAGTCGACTTCAAAAAGAGCATATGGGAGTTAGATTTTGATAAGTATGTGCTCGTTAAGGAGAGCAACACACCCAGTTGCCTGGGTAATGGCCCTTCTCCATTTGCTAGAA
Organism: Gammarus roeselii; assembly: GCA_016164225.1. Taxonomy (NCBI): domain Eukaryota; kingdom Metazoa; phylum Arthropoda; class Malacostraca; order Amphipoda; family Gammaridae; genus Gammarus; species Gammarus roeselii. Next base: position 9,624 of record SDVV010011173.1, read on the forward strand.
GATTAAGTATTCTGCACGCAAGCGGTTTCTTGAAGGTGTCGCACTTCAAGGTGAGACGTCTGATTGACCTCTTCTAAGGATATACCTGCTCGTGGCTGATCTAGAGTCTAGGTCGGAATTTTCATGAATGGCATGAAATTTTGATAAGTGCAAGTGTAGGAGAGCTCCACGCCCAGTTTCCTGGGAGGGGTTCTCCCTAGTGTTCAGTAGAGTAAGTCTCTGAACCCGTGTGATTGGACCTATAAGAGCATTTCAAATTTTATGTGAGATGTCAGAAGGACATCTCCTAAAAAAGTTGCTCGTGGCAACTCCTGAGTTTAGTCAAATGTGACTAATTTTTAAATTTGACGAATAGGTATTGCAAAATGTAGTCAAAAAAAGGCAAGAGACCGTTATTTACATTTTTCATTTCTAGACAATAGTAAAAAGAAAGCAAATGAGATGCCAGAAGGGCATCTACAAGATATTTCATGGTGAGATGGGGCATCTCTAAGATCTTCCAAGGTGAGATGCCAGAGGGGGAATTCCCCGGATATTGGCTGTGTTGGAAAGAGGTTTGCAGTTATGTCTCTCTGATCCCTGCTGCACTATGTCTCGCCCAAATCTGTGCTACAGGAGAGAAGAGAAGACGGTTAGTCATCCACATTGTACAGGGAATAGATGTCAAGGCGAGATGTCAGAGGGGCATCTCCAAGATATTTCAAGGTGAGATGCCTGGGGGCATCTCCTAGATATTTCAAGGTGAGATGCCAGAGGAGCATCTCCAAGATATGTCAAGACGAGATGATAGAGGGGCATCTCCAAGGGACTGTTCCCCTGAGTAACCGGCGCTGCTGTTATATGTTGTCTAGTATCTTTTAATATAAATATACTTTATTTTTTATTTTTCCCTCCTGACACGGAGTGAAGAAGAGAAGAAAGGAGAGAGTACTATCCTATTGACAGGGTTCTTTAGTAGGAAGATACTCACTGTCTCAACAATGGATGACATTGTAGAATCTACGCAGCACAGTAGAGTTCAGCAAAAGCTCTCCACTTGTGCTGGCTCAATTTCATATATCATGAGGGGTGGGGGTGAATGCTGTCACCGTACCACATAGGAATAATAGAAATAAAGAGTAAAAATATATGGTATCCTTCCAAGTCTTCACCGCCGCATTTTAGGCGGCGTCGATTCTAAAGATACCATAGTCCCTCATCTGCTTATCATACTGTGGGGACAGCAGATGGCCTCCAGGCTAGCGGGATGGGTGATTGCGAGTACCGTTACGAGCTCACACACAGTACCGGGGGCCCTGGCGAGGGTTCAGGGATGGACGCGAGTCGCCGTAACACCTCTCACCCGGTCAATTCCTGTAGGAATGATCGTTACCAGGATATTATCAGTCAGCCTACTTGCAATGCAGTATTATCAGTCTGCCTGTACTTGCAATGCATAATTATCAGTCTGTCTACTTGCAATGCAGTATTATCAGTCTGCCTGTACTTGCAATGCAGTATCATCAGTCTGTCTACTTGCAATGCAGTATTATAAGTTTGCCTGTACTTGCAATGCAGTATTATCAGTCGGTCTATACTTGCAATGCAGTATTATCAGTCTGTCTACTTGCAATGTAGTATTATCAGTCTGCCTGTACTTGCAATGCAGTAGTATCAGTCTGCCTGTATTTGCAATGCAGTATTATCAGTCTGCCTGTACTTGCAATGCAGTATTATCAGTCTGCCTGTAGTTGCAATGCAGTATTATCAGTTTGCCTGTATTTGCAATGTAGTATTATCAGTCTGTCTATACTTGCAATGCAGTATTATCAGTCTGTCTACTTGCAATGCAGTATTATAAGTCTGCCTGTACTTGCAATGCAGTATTATCAGTCGGTTTATACTTGCAACGCAGTATTATCAGTCTGTCTACTTGCAATGTAGTATTATCAGTCTGCCTGTACTTGCAATGCAGTATTATCAGTCTGCATGTATTTGCAATGCAGTATTATCAGTCTGCCTGTACTTGCAATGCATTATTATCAGTTTGCCTGTATTTGCAATGCAGTATTGTCAGTCTGTCTACTTGCAATGCAGTATTATAAGCTGCCTGTACTTGCAATGCAGTATTATCAGTCGGTCTATACTTGTAATACAGTATTATCAGTCTGTCTAGTTGCAATGTAATATTATCAGTCTGCCTGTACTTGCAATGCAGTATTATCAGTCTGCCTGTACTTGCAATGCAGTATTATCAGTCTGCCTGTACTTGCAATGCAGTATTATCAGTCTGCCTGTACTTGCAATGCAGTATTATGTCTGCCTGTACTTGCAATGCTGTATTATCAGTCTGCCTGTACTTGCAATGCAGTATTATCAGTCTGCCTGTACTTGCAATGCAGTATTATCAGTCTGCCTGTACTTGCAATGCAGTATTATCAGTCTGCCTGTACTTGCAATGGTAATGCTAGGAAGCGTTCCGTTCCGATATTGAGTTTTTCAGTCGCTTAGATTGGTCAGCAATTTCAATCATTACATTGTCACTGATAATGAAATTATGAGTTATAATTAACGGGTACTACTATCAGCGACAATGCTAGTATTGTTACTAATGATATATTTATTTGTAATAATAGCTTGAATTGTGAAGAGAGCCGTGTGATGCTCCTACCCAATATCCCTACAATTATAATCTCGACAACTCCTGGCAAAGTCGTGTCGTTCTCAGGTTAAACGAGTCACGCAGCCCAGTGCTTTCCGACCGCGTTCCTGAACGCATTCACGGATTCAGAGCCAACTACCGCAGCTGGTAAGGTGTTCCAAGCCCACGAGATTGCGACCTGGAAAACGTGTTGCGCTATAGTCGTGGTGGAACGTTTTTCCACAAGTTTTGGCTAATTGTTTCGGGTACGAATATTGTGGTCCTTGTCGAAGAGGCCGACAGGGCTCACGTTGTTGAATCCCTTCAGTTATTTGCAGGTTTCAATGAGCTGGCCCCTCAGCCTTCATTGCTCGAGGGTGATAAGGCCAAGCTCATTCAGCCTATCCACGTAGCTGTGGTGTTGTAACAGCGGGATGAGCCTAGTAGCATGATGCTGGATTCGTTCTAGTTTGGCCATGTCCCCCCTCATGTGTGGAGCCCATAATTGGACTGCATGCTTGAAGTGGGTACGGACGAGGGACGTGTATCACGGCAATACAATGTCCTTCGTTTTGCATAGGAAGTTTTGGCAGATGCAAATACGATTAGCTATCTTGTAACTTTCTCCGACCTTAGCAACCCATTTAAAGTCTTTCGAAATAAGGACGCCCAAGTCTCTCTGCTGGTCAACAGTTGCAAGATCGCTTCCTGCCATCGTGTGGTTGAAGTTGGCATTGCAGCACCCCATGTGCATAACTGTACATTTTGCAGCATTGAAGAACATCTGCTACGCTTCCGACCATTGGAAGAGTTTTTCGAGATCTCGTTGAATTTCAACTCTGTCTTCCTCTCTCCATGCTGCATGGCAGAGCTTCGTGTCGTCGGCAAATTTTGATACCTTGGACAGAAGCCCGGCATCCATGTCGTTTACATAGATGAAGAAGAGGATCAGGCCCAAGACGCTGCCCTGGGGCACCCCAGAGGTAACAAGGGCCAACTTAGACTAAGCCTGGCCGATGCTGACTCTTTGCTTGCGTCCTGTTAGCCAGGCGCGCAGCCAGCAAAGTACGTTGCCCCCGATACCGAGCTCAGAGACTTTGTGTAACAGTCTCCTGTGCTGCACCTTGGCAAAGGCTTTTTAGAAGTCTAGGTAGATGGCATCCACTGCCTTACGGCGGTCGTACACGTTGATCACCTCGTTGAAAAAGTCCAGCAGATTCGTCAGACAATTCCTCTTACGGCGGATGCTGTGTTGAGTGTCATGAATGAGTCCGTTGTCTTCCAGATGATAGACGAGATGGTTTCGTATCAATCGCTCGATGGTTTTGCTCACTATCGACGTCAAGCTGATCGATCGATAGTTGCTGGGCGATTGTCGGTCACCTTTTTTGAAGATTGCCGTAACGTTGGCAACTCTACAGTCTTCGGAGACCTCGCCACTCGTCATCGATAAGTTGAAGATGTGGGTCAGTGAGTCCGACAATTGTTCTCGAGTTCCCTTAAAAACTCTTGGGTGGTGTCCATCGGGACTAATCGATTTTTAAATGTCTAATCCCAAAGTTGTTTGACAAATTCCTTTCTCGTGAACACAATGTCGTTGAGGCTGGCTTCCCCAGCGTAAACAGTATCTCGCTCGTAGCCAAGACCCTCAATTGTGAACACTGAGCAGAAGAAGCTATTGAGGACACTGGTCATGTCCTCAGGTGACGTTCTGAGGACACCATCTCAATCCATTAGCGGGCCAACTGAGTCCCTAGCAATTCTACGCTCGTTGACATAGCGATAGAAATCTTTCGGGTCCTCTTTGGCGTTATCCGCAATCTTTTTTCTCTTTCGTGAGCTTAGAGGATCGGACAAGTCTAGTGGCTGTCCTACACGCCAGGCGGTGCAGTTCTGCCGCCTCTGCGGTGTAGTGCCTCATTCGTTGCGCATTTAGTTGATCGCGACGATTCAAGGCTCTTACAACTTCGACGTTCCACCAAGGGGACCTGATCCTTTAAGCAGGATCAATTGTCCTCAAGGGTATATATTGGTCGCCAGCCTCGCGAACTTTCTCATTGAGGATGCGGCAGCAAGCGTCCACCATACCTTCTCCGAGTTGTTCGATTAAATTAAGCGCACTTAGATGTTCTCTCATCCCCTGGAAGTCTGCTTGCGCAAAATTGGGGTGGCGTATAGCTCCCTGGGGGGCTGGACGGAGCACTTTGGTGGTGAATTTTGCCGCGTTGTGGTCAGCACCTTATAATTTGTTGCCAACTAGGATGTTGCCGACCAAGCGTTCCTCAGTTGACATGACTAGGGTCAGTATGTTGTTTCCACGAACATACTCATGCCCTCATCGGCGATAAACTCCGTTAGTTTGTTGCCTGGGGCCTGTGAAGTTAGGCTCACCCAGTCAATATAAGGGAGATTGAAGTCGCGGAAGATGATAGTCTCGTGATTATTTGAGACTATTTCTTCCAGCTTCTCAAAGAGCTGGGCATCTTGTTCCGCAAGAGGGTGACTGTTGCGGTACACAAATGCCAGCTTCAATGTCGCATGGACCACTTTGATTTCTGCGTAGAGTATTTCACAAGAAACGGTGGCGAGCGGTGCACTAAGAAACGGATGCAGTGTCTCCTTTATGTACAGCACGGACCCGCCCCCTCGTTTACTAGGAGTGGGCTTGTCGACGCTGAACATTTTGTAGCCTGGTTGCATTATCTCTGTTTCTACTATGGAGATCGAGTCATGTTTCATTTATGCCAATGACATCAAACGATTGCAGGGTTGCCAGTCCCCTCAGTTCGTCGAACTTTGGGGCATAGGACTGCGCATTACAGAAAAAGACCTTTAGACGGTGTTTGTCTCGGTTTTTGACTTGTTCATCATTGGGAGGGTCTCGACCTGGCGGCTGTGGACCAGGATCTTGACCATTCCTAGAATTTCCTTCTTGTGAGCCCTGTAACGCATCTACCGGGCCCGCAACTTCTTCCCCCCCGAGCGACTGATTGGTCATCGCTCCCATCGGGGAATTTTCACGGGGCGCTCTTGGTTAGGGTTTCCTGCAGCTAAAACTGGTCCGTTTAAAGCACCCTGAACCCCTAACTTTTGGGCATAGTATTTCTTAGCGCCTAGATGAAGCAGTCTGCCAAGTCGGGCATTTCCTACATCATTCAGGTGTAGGCCATCTTTTAGGAACAGATCGAGCCTCTCCCGAAAGTCATCAAACAAGTCGATGAAGGATACTCCATTGGACTTGCAAATAGTCTCGAGGGCTCGATTTGTATAGGTTAACTTACCATACAGCTCGTCATCATCATTCATTCGCGGTAAGATGGATGTGATGGCCACTCGATCCGTTTTTGCCTCGCGGTTAGAAATCAGCTGCGTATACTTGGCTAGCAGATTTTCCGACCGTGTCCTTTTAAGATCATTGGTGCCTACAAGGCAAATTATGAGTGTCTCCCGGCTGGAAACTTCCACTTCTGCAACGGCACCTCTGATCTTCTCAACCGTGGCACCAGGTTTGCAAATAACCCGCCTCTTTTCCTTTCACCTATGAGCAAATTCAACCGCCTGGTGTCGGACGATAGAGTCACCTATGACAAGTGGCTCAATTTCGCCGTCCAGGTCTGTGAACTCCTCGAAAATGTTTCGCGTTGGCATCACAAACGCAAGCCGGTTCACGTAGGGGAACCAATATATATTTTATACATTTATATA
>SDVV010011174.1:0-15948 GCA_016164225.1 Gammarus roeselii
ATATATGGGACAGACCATAAAATATTCTACCATAAGCATCAATGACAGTCGCATATAAAGAAAATGCACTGCCACTTCGCCAAATAATCCGGCGTAATGTAAGGTGCAACGAAGAAAACGATACAACTAATGTAATTATTTTTTACAAAAATACATTGACGAGCAACCTCATCATGCACAATAATCCCATCAAGAAAACATACCAACTTCAACCGACCAATGTACTTTATTAATTTAGTTGCCCACAAGAAGTTTGTAAATTTCTTAACAACGTAAAGTATGTTGGTCCCACGAGAACCACCCTTAGCCGACGACTAACGATAAACATGACATCTGGTGCACCCAAAGAGCACTTGCAAAACGCACACAATATCGAGCTCACTCGACAACATCTGGATTACTGCACTCGAGCTATTCCGAAGTATCAAGACTCAGCGCGACTTGGTATCGCAGAGGCACTTCTCACACTAGAACAGAAGCCTGAACTCAATCGTCAACACACCGGCATTACCAGGACAATAAAACCTTTCGGTAGCTAGGATTCGTGACATACCTACAGGATTATGAATTATAACATTAAAAATGCATTGTTGTTTCCTAGTATCAATTGGCACTATAAAATTGACCGCCTCAACCATTTTTGTTTGACAATTTATCAAAGTATTTACTTCTATACCGATGATGGATTATGTATATCCGAAACGTTTATCCTCAACTCATACTTTGTTCGATTAAAATATGACTTTTGGACAGGTGTTGTCCCGTCTTCCGTACAATGTTGTTTCATTCACTCAATAGAAAAAATAAATAGGAAAAATAAATAATTGTAACTTCGCTCTGGCCTTCAATGGAAATATAATTTTAGTTGAAATAATTCAAAGGTCTTAAATCATTAAAATAGTTTGCAAAAATTTAGTAAAAACCTATCAACGAAGATGTTCAAAGTTATGTACTGATTAATATGGTCAGTCTAATCATATTGATGGCGTTTTATTGGACTACTTCGAACTGATGGTTATTATGAACCGTATCAATATCACTGTCCCTGAACGGTCATAAATACGAACTAATCTGTTTTAACAATTCACAGTGTCATGTTGTCGAGTTGCGATTACTGATCTGAAAAATCCTACCTGCTAAACATTGCCCTGTCCCCGGTGCTCCGATCTCCGATGAGGCCATCAACGAGTTTCATTAAGGCAAAACAGCCGACCTAAAGTTGAAGACTTCTCGTCTTAGTCAAAACGAGCCACAACAAGGTCACGGCCTTTTGAAGAACCGTGTTGCGATCCCAAGCTCCATAACCTGCTGCGGGTTCTGCCCAATTACTTGTATGTTAAAAACCTGATCCAGTCAGTTACGATGAACTCGGCCTTTGGAAGGCCAAGGTTATCGCCTTGCCACTCTATCTGTCATCTTTGCCTTCATGACGATGCTCCAAAGGCACTACTCGCATGGAAGAATCGGCCTCACGCGGAACTGGTCAAACTGTTCGAAGACGATTGGGTATGGGTGAAGCCATGGGACGCCGAAAGAGTTTGAATCATCTTGGAGGATTGAATTCACGTAGCATCAGACCGGGAAACTGAGGCTCGCTTGTTTACTGCATACAACCACACTGACATTCTTTGCTACATGTCATACCCAATCTCTCACTGATAAATATAGTATATCCTGCCTCTTTGCGCATTGCTACTGCACTACGTGTTGGTGCAGCCTTGCATGAGTACGCGCAATGCTGCCGCTGTCGACATGGAGCAATAATCTTGTTTGTTACTGCAACGTTTTTGCACGACCAATAAAAGAAATTGTTTTGAATATATGTGATTTTTACCCAAGATAGTTTTTTAAATACCATAGGACAAGTAAAATAAATACCCTTGGGGGAGGGAAAACTCCCACATTGAGCAATGAGTTAATACACACCAGTGTGGGGTTGGATGCGAGCACCATGAGGTGGTGCCCTACCTCTCTGTATGGCCACACCCAACCGCTGATGGGACTATAGTGATTCTCGTGAATTTCCAGTTGCCTTTACCAATCTACGTCGGATCTCATTCACAATTTGCACGGTCTCCATAGCTGTGAGATCAAATTTTGATTGACCCATCAGAGCATCTTACTTCCTGCTCATACATGTAGCTGCCTCAGTAGCTGCAGAGTCAACTGAAATAGCAGCACCTATTGAATGTCTTTCACTCCTATCCAAACCCAGACATTCCCGCACTGATGGAAGTTCCGCTCTCCGAAGAGGTTTCCTCTCGATGTCGTTCAGCGCCGAGTGTCTCTTGAAGAGTCCAGCACTGTACCTACATTATAGTACATGCAGTCCAAACTTGTCAATTCTCTGACCCCAGCAACAACTATGTTGTTAGCAGATTTTAGATTCAAACCTCAGAATAGTGACAATGCGTATCGTCTCTGAATCATTTTGAGTCCACAATGATGACACAGGGACTGCGTGCATCCAGAGGCCACTTTCTCTGCTGAAGGTAGCCTGGACGCTGGCACTCGTCGTCTGATCCGAAACAGCAAGCAAACAGTTCCGAGGGCTCTCTAATAAAAGTTCAAAACCACACCTGCTACTCATTCGTCTCCAATCCCTTTAAGTTAAGAGGATCACCACCTCGCTCTCCCCACATCCAAATGTAAGGGCAATATCGTCAGCTCTTTTAAGCCCGAGGTCTAATTGACTAAATGGCTAAGTTGCTCGGATGGAAGATCTGTCATCAAGGGGGACATTGGTCACCCAAGTGACGGCAGCCGTTAACAGACTGTGCAGACACGCACCATATTGATAGGCGGGCTATGATCTGAGAAAATATTGAAATTTAGGAATAGGAAAACTATTTTTCAACTATGTTGAAAGTGTAACGCAAGTCGCTTTCGTGTAGCCCGCCAACCGTCCAACAAGGCGGGCCTCTAGCAATCTCGTCACCAACACGACGCCTCCCAGTGGCGCTAATTACTTTTTAAGGCTTGCTTGTCACACATATTGAACTATGGGGGACTACCAGCATTACACACTTCTCTATGAAGGTCTACTTGCGTTCTACATTGTCCTATGGAAGTTGCCTGTGGCTCACAATGCCCTTTGAAAGCATATCTGAGGCTCACGCAGTTTCATGGAGACATACCAGTGACACCAGCTTCCAGAAAAAATCCAACCTGTCTCCCACGTTGCCCCAAGGAGGAAAGTGGGCAAGGAGGTAAACCTTTGGCAAGCATTGCCCTTATGAAGACTACCTAAGGTTGTAAGGTAGCCCTATGAGTGCCTACTCGTGACCAACACTGCAATATGGATGCCCACCTTTGGCACACCTTACCTTATCGATGCCTACCAGCGGAGTTATCACTTCTCCATGGAGGCCTTTCTGTGTTCGAAATTGCCTTTCTAAGGCCGGCCTGTGCCACACTGTGCCCTATGGAAGCCTATGTTCGGCACACATCGCCCTATATAGGTCAACCTATTGCACTCATTGTTCTTTGTATTATTTTTGTGGACCAAATTGCCTCATGGAGGCATATTGATCATATTATTGTAAATTATAATCTGTTGCATGAAATCAGAACCGGTGGCCCAATAGAGATGGGCTACGACGTAATCAAATTGAACTTCTGTTTACGTGAATTCAAATAGTGTATATGATAACAGAGTTTTATGGGTAATATTTAAAAATTGAAAACCCACAGCCAGACGATGGAAATAAATGATTTAATAATAATTATAATAATACCTGAGAAACACTTGGGGATGAAAGCCTACACATTGCTCTTTGGTAGAGCACCTCAAGCACACATTTTCATTTGAGGGCCTACCTGTGGTCAGATTGCTCTGTGGATACCTATTTCTGGCACGTAATGCCCTACGGATGCCTTCATGTGGCCCACATTGCACTACTGAGGCCTATCGGTGCCACACATTGCAATATGGAGTCCTACGTTTAGGATAACACATCGTATTATGGAGCCCTGCCAGTGTAACGCATTCTACTGCGACTTACCTGGTGCCCGCACACAAAGCTTATATCATTTCGTTACTGTCGTTACTTGTCTCTATCACGCCTTTCACGAAGGACGTCCGAAAGACCCATACAGGTCCAACGGTGGGTCATTGATGAGCCGCCAAAAGACCTCTGCGCATTGAAGGGACGCCTAAAGACGTCGTCTGGCAAACAAAGAGCCCTTGATCAACCCAGAGAAAATTACAGCAGAACTCATCACTGATTATTACGCATAACTGAACACCATTAAAGTTTTGTGATTAACAATCCAACCTATTTACTACATAATATTCTCCAACTGTAATTGCATTCCAGCAGTACTGAAGAATATATGAACAATTCATATATTAAGCGGAATTTTTGACGTTCTTTTGAAGCCTTACGCCTGTAATTTTGAGGCAATTCTGAGTCCGGGCCATTCGTTGACTCCAAGACTGCCTATTCGGCAGGACGCTAAAAATCTATCGCAAGCTATTTGTTGACGTTTCCAAAACCAGTCCGCATAAACTCCTTAATATGTTTGTCTTTCAATAGTCCATAGGTTGTCTTCTGGAAAACCTGTGATGGAGTTTCATTAGCCCTCCGAAAGCATTGAATCGGTGCTCCTACGGAGACCCGACCCACCACATTGGAAACCATTCTAATATGTTAGCTCTTCATAACTCTTTGGCGGCTCATCAGTTGTATTCATGGTGCACCCTTTTCCTAAACTTCCAGAAGTCTTTAGCTGTGGGTTGAGGTTGTGTGCCTTCTTCCCTCTTCTGCTCGATACAAATAGAGGAGATCACTTACATTTGAGGAGTTAAATATTACACATGGCAAATAGTAAATCGGCTATTCCATGAGATGAATAATCCCACCAGTGCAAACAAAGTGTGGGACATATCTACCACACAGTGTTTAATTGTTTGTGATAGACAATTTCATTCAGTGTACGGGTGTAAATCAGCTGCCAGGCCCCTGCCCGGCATCATCCTCTACAGCCGTGAAGCAAGCCAATCGCAAGATCCTAGCTGCCTTATCAAGCCCACATGCTCTCTGCCTCAACAAACCCACATTCCAAGCCTCACCCCTCCTTCACATTCCAAGCCTCACCCCTCCTTCACCTCTAAATCATACTAACCACGTCAATAGACAGCAATCATCGAACGGTACCAGCCCTGCAATCCACATAAACAAGAATCATCAATCATCGAACGGTACCAGCCCTGCAACCCCCACGCAGAGCCACCCAACATTAGTATAAACAGTCAGAGCACAACGCCTTCATGAGACCACAAACTCAAGATATACTGCTCTCAAGAAGCCAGCATCCGTCGATAGAGAGCCTCAATCTTTGACAGGCTCAGCCCACAGCAGAGCATATACATATCTTACCCTGCCCTGTCCTGCCCTGCCCTGCGCCATGTAAGCTGTGACCGCAGCCTTCCTACCTAGCTAACGAAGCCCGCCTTCCCCTCGCCCCTCGCCCTCATCTCTCAGCTGACTTGGATACACCCCATCACAGCTACTAGTCTCACTTCTCGACTTGATTCTGGGCATCGTACAAACAACAAACGTCACTCTGGGCGACTCTCTCAGGTAGCAGAAAGTGTTTTAGTGCTTGTCTCCTGAAATTTACTCGATGGTGCAATCTTGTGACATTCTATTCTGCATTTCATTAGCATGTTTTTCCAGTATTGCTTATGGTGCCGAAATATTTCTTATATAGCCAATAAAGAGTGCGCATTATGAGTGTTAAGCGTTAACCCCCCCCCCCTCCCCCCGAGTAAAATACAGTTCGCTTGTGTTGATGTTGTGATGACCAGGAACTAATCCCACAAGTGACTTAGTCTGTTTTCATCATCAGACTGGCGCTGACTAACATCAGAAAAAAAAACATTTCCACCTTGTGAAAACCAGTGTTATCGTTCCGTTGTATTCTATTTGCTCGTTATCTATATTTAAAAATTTCATTTTCATTTCAGCCGTATTACCTGTTTGTACTTTATCGATGGTATTAAGTATACGGGTATACATATTTTGAATACTTCATATGCTACTGGTATTGTCACTGCATAATTATAATTCGAAAACGTATTTCCGCACTGTTAGGATACATCTGTTAGGATGCCGCACTGTAAGGACGCCAATTTAGTTCGCTTATCTTATATTTTAGCTGTGCATGTGTCCCTGTCTGTCTGTGTTCTTGATATTCCGATTTTCAACGCTATCAAGTGACGCCGGTTCTCTGAAACAAAACCATAAGTAACTGGTATTAGGTAGTACCATTGCATTGCACCGTGACTGGTATATTGTTTGTGGTTCATGCTCATATTGTAGGTGATTCATGCTTATGTATATTGTAGGTGATTCATTCTCATAAAAACTAGTGTGGGTTGTTCATGCTCATTAGAACTATGGAAATTTAATTTATTTTTTCCGTCATCTTCTGATAATCCGCCGGTCATGTCCGGAACAAGGTGGATGCCCAGAATCATGTTTCAATACTTTTAAGTGCAGTCAATAAATTGTTAGGCGATTGATTGAAGTCTTGCACGAGGGTTATATTTGCTGACGCTATTGACTCTCTTAAGCTATCAAAGTTAGCTAATCTAAAGTTTGGGACACTTTCGCAGTTTGTTGACGTTTTCAACTCGAGCTCTATCAAAAAAAACGGATATAGTTGTGGTCGCTAGTTCCGAGTGACTCGCCCAGTTCGACGTTCGTGACATGAGAGTCGCTTGCAGTAAATAGGAGATCAAGAATATTTCTACCTCTTGTAGGTGTCATCACCATTTGGGTCATGAACTTGACGGTCTGCAAAATCAATCAGACGTTGGCCGGTGGCAGTGCATTCGTTTGTTTCCCAATCAATGTCAGGGATATTGAAGTCTTCAAGCACAATACTGTGATATGTTGTGACGACATCGACGAGGGTGTTGTCAAGATTGATTTCACCTGCAACCTTGCTTTTTGAGGGACGACAGACGCAGGTGATTAGACATTTTACATGTTTACCAACTACTTTGATTGATATTATGTCGTGTCTGCGATTTGGAAGAGTACTTTTAATAATTGCAGTGTTATTCACGAGAAACATCACTCCTCCGTCCTCTCGGACTTGTCTGTTTTTGTGAAATAGTGAGTAACCGGGAAAAGCAAATTCGCCTAAATAATGCCTGGTGCTCAATTTCATTCACGATTCCGGGATTGCTATCATATCGATACTTTCATTCATTGTAAGGATACCGAATTCTTCTATTATGTTTCGAAGAGTTCTAACGTTCTCATAGAAACATTCGGGAGTACCGTTAGTCACATTAACTTGATTTTCTTGATACGGCATCTACTGTGAGGCCTTTTGTCGGGGTCTAGACATTCGCTTTCGTTTACCTGTGTTGTTCTAACGGAGCAGCGACTACTGCTTCTAACTCGGACTGGATTGATGACATGAACTTTTTTAGTAGGACCTGCGGTGTGGTTTTGATGGGATCTTGTATTTGTTGTGTATCTATTGTTGAAACGGGCAAAGGCCGTTGGGTAATTTTGTCAAGCACTACTGGCGGAGTTGTGGGAATGATATCGAGTACATTTTTTTACTTATTTTCGGTGGCAAGACCAGCGCCGACGTTTATAGGAATGCCTATGATGGTTTCAAGTCAATAAGTGTTTTTGCTAGCCTTGTTGGTGATTTTATTAAAGTTATAGTACTCTGGGTCAATCATCGTTTTCCAATGATCAAATAAGAGGATTTTCTGTTCCTTGCAGAAGCTGCTAGGTGATTGTTAATAAATATCATCTTGCTTAACTTGTATCTGCTAGGTTCGGATGGGACAAGATGCCAGTGATAAGTGTGTTCGCGTGTGAACGTTTGTCCTTTCTTAGCATGGTTTTGTATATTTTTTATGACGATTCCGTCCGTAACACGTCATTAGCTCCGACTTGATGCATAATTCTTTTAGAAGGAGGTATCACCTTTCCGACCATGCTTACAATTTCGTCGATTTTCGAATCGGTTTTGCCGAGTATTTTCAGTTGAATTCTCCCTTTTCGCTGATTTGATTTGAAGAAGGTGACATCGCAATCACCTATCACTAAAATTTCCTCTGTATTTTGAGAGTCCGTATCATCTGGCAGTACGCACAACGGTTACGTGTGTCGGGTCGGATGTGATGAGGTAGTGACCTAACGTGTGGTGCATTGTCACAGCGTGGCTGCCTCTTGCTTACCACAGTAGTGTACGACGCCTCGCTATCTTAGATTGAGTTTTCAGTCGATTTGATGCGACCGTTTGTCTCTTCGTCTAGAGCAGTAAGCTTCTTGTCAAATTTAGAGTCTAGGTGCACTTCAAGTTCTTACAGTTGATTTATGATGACCTCAGCAGTTTCTTGAACCTTTGCTAATTCGCTGTTGATCAAATCTTTGAATTTGTGGAATTGTTTAACAAGTTTTCCAATTTTGATTCAACAGCTAGGAACCGGGTATCAGTGTTTACGAGTGTTTACTAGTGTAGGAAGACAACAACGGGCCTATTGGTCCAAACCAGGTTGCCTTTTAATAGCAAGAGGGTTAATTCTGGAGTAGAACGTCCAAGAAGCCAATTGGCCCAAATTAGCTTGCCTCTTGACAGCAAGAGGATTAGTTCTGAAGTAGAACGTCGAAGAGAGCTTCGTGTGCATTTTTTTAACTGCAGGAAAGGAAACGGCTTAGCTATTTATCGGCGATTTATGTAGAATTTATCGAGCCGCGACTTAAACGTTTCGATTGTATTGCTGTTCACAACCTCCGCTGTAAGTTTGTTCCATTCTTCGACAACTCTTTACGTGAATAAATTGCGCGTGATGTCGAGTGAGAAACGTTTTCCAACGATTTTGTATCCATTGTTCCTAGTCACTCCGTTTGTATCTAGAGTGAAAAGGCTAGATCGGTCGACGTTTTCCTTACCCTTCATAATCTTCCACACTTCTATCATGTCTCCTCTGACTCGACGTTTCTCTGGCGAATAAAGATTGAGTTTACGAAGCCTGTCTTCGTACGATTTATTCCGCACCGGGGGGATGAGTTTGGTAGCTCTAAGTTGAACCTTCTCAAGTTGCATAACGTCTTTTTTAAGGAATGGAGACCAGAATTGATCGGCATACTCGAGATGCGGTCTAACAAATGCATAAAATAACTTGAGCATACTGTGTTGGTTTTTGTACGAGATAGTGCGGAATATCATACCTAGCATTTCGTCGTCTTTCTTGACAGCATCGTTACATTGCTTGCTGCTTTTTAAGTCGTAACTAATAATGACACCTAAATCTCTCTCTTCGGTGACGGGAATGAGTTTATTTCCAGACATTGAATATTCGTGTTTGGGGTTATGAGGACCTATGTGCATAAATTGGCATTTGTCTACTTTAAATTTCATTGCCCACTTTTCTGACCAATCAACAATTTTGTTCAAGTCTAGTTGGATCTGCTGACACTCTAGTCCAGTTTGCATTGTTCCTCCGACCTTAGTATTGTCTGCAAACTTGTTATTATTTGAGAGTACGTTGCTTCGAGATCGTTACTGAATATTATAAAAAGAACTGGCCCCTAACACGGATCCTTGAGGCACGCCGCTTGTAACATTATCCCAGGGGGATGAAGCTTCGTTATGTCCAGTTGTTAAGCTCGCTTCGGATACCGATGCCTTGCAACTGACTAATTAGGCGCTTGTGGGGTACTTTGTCAAAAGCCTTTTGAAAGTCAAGGTAGATGATATCGATTGGAGATTTTGTGTCGTGGAATTTGATTGAATTTCTAAAATAAGAGTAGCAGATTAGTAAGACAGGAACGGTTTTGTCTCAAGTCAAGCTGGAAGTCGCCAATCAATTTGTTTGATTTTAAGAATTATGTAATTTTATTCGTTATCATACGTTCCTTCAACTTGCCAATGACTGAGGTTATACTAATTGGACGGTAGTTGCCGAGACACTTTTTGTCCCCTTTTTTAAAAATTGTGGTAACATTGGCCTCTTTCCAGTTAGAGGGGCAGGTGCCATTTGGGAGAGATTGGATATAAATGTTTGATAAATGTTCAGCAATTTCATTTCTAGTCTCTTTTAGAATTCTGGGATGAATTTGGTTTGGACCTGGAGATTTGGTGACTTTCAATTTTTCAATATATTTAAAATCTTCGGCGGGGGGAAAGTTCACTGTGGTGAGGGCTCCAATTCGTTTTGCCGCTATGATATCCTCAGGATTAGGAATATCCTGATCCTCTAACTCACATACAGAACAAAAGTATTCATAAAGTTGAACACTCATATTGGTGTCGTCCGTTACTAGCTCACCAACATCGTTCTCGAGAGGACCTATTACAGATTTTGTTTTTTTTGCTCGCAATATAACTAGAAAATTGTTTCGGACAAGTCCTGGCATTGGCAGCAATTTTATTTTCATTTTTTTTCCTTACGTTTCAGGACCCTCTTTAGACCATGTCTGCTAATTTTGTATTCATTTTTTGCTACATCGTCCTGAGGATGTCTCTGCTTTATCGAATGCTTCATTTTCGTTCGTGACTGGAGGCGCTGCAATTCTCCTTTCCAGGACTTGGGCTGATAGACTGCTGTTTGCCTGTTTTAGCGCGGGATGTGTGCAGTCAAGAAATAGTCGAGCGATTGATTGACATCATGACCGAGGGTTATATTTGCTGAAGCCATTGACTCTCTTAAGCTATCAAAATTAGCTAATCTGAAGTTAGGGATTTTTTCGCAGTTTGTTGATGTTTTCAACTCGAGCTCTATCGAAAAACGGATACAGTTGTGCTCACTAGTTCCGAGTGTTTTGCCTACTTCGACGTTTATGACATGAGAGTCGTTTGCACTAAATAGGAGATCAAGAATGGTGTTACCTCTTGTAGGTGTCTTCACCATTTGGATCATGAACTTTTCGTCTGCAAAATCAATCAGACGTTGGCTGGTGGCAGTGCATTTGTCTGATTCCCAATCAATGTCGTCGGTATTGAAGTCACGAAGCACAGTACTGTGTTGTGTTGTCAGCACATCGACGAGGGTTTTGTAAAGATCGATATCATCTGCAACCTTGCTTATAGTGGGGCGATAGACGAGAGTGATTTGACATTTTATATGCTTACCGACTACTTGGATTGATACTATGTCGTGTCTATTTGGAATGGTGACTTCTGATATTTGCGGAGTGTTTTTCACAAGGAATAGCACTCCCCCGCCTTCTCGGCCTTGTCTATCTTTGTGAAATAGTGAGTAACCTGGAAGAGTAAATTCGCCTAAATAATGCCTGGTGTTCGATTTCATCCACGCTTCTGTGATTGGTATTACGTCGGTACTTGCATTCAATGCATGGATACCTAATTCTTCGATTTTGTCTCTGAGACTTCTAGCGTTCACGTAGTAACATTTGAGAGTACCGTTCGTCACAATGACTTGATTTGCTTGACTTATTTTGCTTCTACTCTGAGATCTTGTGTCGGAGCGAAGACTTGCGTTTTCGTTTACACGGGTTGTACTAGCGGAGCTGCGACTACTGCCTCTAACTCGGACTGGATTGATGACAAGAACTTTTTTGCTGGGACCTGTGGAGGTGTTTTGATGGGCACTTAGATTTGTTGTGAATCTCGTGTTGAAACGGGCGGAGGTCGCTGTTTCGTTTCGTCGGGCACTGCTGGCGGAGTTGTTGGTATGATATCGTTTGCAATTTTTGACTTATTTTAAGAATGTTTTCGATGGTTTCAAGTCCGTACGTGTTAATACGAGCCTTGTTGGTAATACTCTTAACATATAGTACTTTGGGTGGATCATCATATCCCAATGATCCGAGAGAGAGATTTTCTGGGCTTTGCAGAAAGTTGCTAGGCCATCGTTGAGTAGAATCATCTTGCTCAACTTGTATCTACTTTGGTTCGGATATGGCAGGATGCCAGTGTCATGGAGATTCGCGTGTGAAGGTTTGATGTTGTTTAGCATGGCTTCATACCTTTTCCAATCGGCATCCTTACAGTGCGGCATCCTAACAGATGTATCGTAACAGTGCGGAAATACATTTGCAAAGTATAATTATGCAGTGGAAATACCAGTTTCATATGAAATGTTCAAAATAAGTATACCCGTACACTTAATACTATTGATAAAGTACAAACAGGTAATACAGCTAAAATAAAAAATAAAGGTTTGAAGATAGATATCGAGCTAATAGAACACAACAGAACCATAACACTGGTTTTCACAGAGTGGATTTTTTTTCTGATGTTAGTCACCGTCAGACTGATGATGCAGACAGAATAAGTCACTTGTGTGATTAGTTCCTGGTCATCACAACATCAACACAAGAGAACAGTATTTCACTGTTCTCTTGTTCACGCTTAACACTCATAAAACGCACTCTATATTGGCCCTATTAGAAATATATTGGCTCTTCAAGCAATACTGGAAAAACATGCTATTGAAATGCAGAATATAATGTTACAAGATTGCACCATCGAGTACAATAAAGTAGACAATGAAAGAAAGAAAGAAAGAAAGAAAGAAGACATGCACTGAAACACTACCTGCTACTTGAAAGAGTCCTCCAGAGTGACGTTTGTTGTTTGTACGATGCCCAGAGTCAAGTCGAGGATTGAGACGAGTATCCAGATCAGCTGTGATGGGGTGTATCCAAGTCAGCTGAGAGATGAGGGCGAGGGGCGAGGGGAAGCCGGGCTTTGTTAGCTAGGCAAGAAGACTGCGGTCACAGCTTACGTAGCGTTGGGAATGGCAGGGTGAGATATATGCTCTGCTCGGAGCTGAGCCTTTCAACTCTTGGCTGAGCCTTTCAAAGTTTGAGGCTCTCGATCAACGAATGCTGGCCTCTTGAGAGCAGTAAATCTTGAGTTGGTGGTCTCATGAAGGCGTGGCGCTTTGACTGTTAATACTCATGTTGGGTGGCTGTGCATGTGGGTGGCAGGGCTGGTTCCTGTTTAATGATTGGTGATTCTTGTTTATGTGGATTGCAGGGCTGGTACCGTTCTATGATTGCTGTCTATTGACGTGGTTAGTATGAATTAGATGTGAGATGTTCATTTACTGTTACTTTTAATGCGATGAAGGGGGAGGGATGAGGCTTGGAATGTGGGCTTGATGAGACAGAGAGCATGTGGGCTTGATGAAGCTGTCAGGATTTCGCGGTTGGCTTGCTTCACCGCTGTAGAGGATAGAGCCGGCAAGGTCCTAGCAGATGATTTCCAACCATATACTGTTTGAATGAAGTTGTCTATCACGAACACATAAACACTGTGATGTAGACATGGCCCAGACCTCGTTTGCACCGGTGGGATTACTCATTTTTTAGAATGGCAGATTTAATATTTGCTATGAATAGTACTAGCATGAATAATAAGTTAGAATCTCGCTACCGTATCCACCGCGTGTTGTAGAAGGCGACTAAAAGGGCGACCCGTAGCCGGGAGTAAAATCGCGCTACCGTAACCCCTGCTTGTCGTAAAAGGCGACTAAAAGGGGCTGACGGAAGGGCTATGAATCCGGTTCTCTGTAAAACCCTTCCTCAAAGACGGCAAGACGAGCGGAGGGAGGAGAATCTCAAGCCTCTTCGAACCCCATTGTCAGGGTCGCTGAATGTACGTGGCTGTAGTACGAATGATGTAAAGAGGAGGGAGATTGGTGAGGTGTTTGTGAGGAGGAAGTTTGATATGTTGATGCTGAGTGAGACGAAATTGGAAGGTAAGGCAGAATATGAGTTTGGTGTAGTAAGTGGAAGAAAGTCCGGTGTGGAGGAAGGTTGGGTACGAGAATGGGTGGTTTTGATATTAAGTGATCGGTTGACTAGTAGCGTTACCGAGTAGGAGGTGGTGTCCTCAAAATTGATGTGGTTGAAAGTTAAGTTAGGCGTAGAAAGATGGGTATTTGTGAGTGCTTACAAGCCTGGCAGCGAGAGGAGTTAAGAGGAAAGGGAGCAATTCTGGACTGACCTGAGTGAGTGTATTGAGAGTTTTGGAGGTCATTTCAATGTAGTTGTACTGGGTGACCTTAATGCGAGAGTTGGAGATGTAGTGGTGGGAAATACGATAGGAAGATATGGCGTTCCCGGTAGAAATGACAGAGGAGAAAACCTGAGAGGTCTGTGTATGGAGCAGGAGTTGTTGATCGGGAACAGTTTGTTCAAGAAGCGAGATATCCACAAGTACACATGGGTAGGGATGGCCCGTGGTGCAGTAATGGAGAGAACATTGATGGATCTGACCATCTGCTGGTGGAAAGTAAACCAAGAGTGGAGCAGAAGTGGAATGGTAACAAACGAGTGGGAGGAGGAAGAAAGGAAGAAAGGAGTTCCAGCAGGCGTTGAGGGAAGAATATAACAACGTGAGAGGAGAGGGCCTGAGAGATGTGGAGGAAGAATGAGAGACGTTGAGGGATGCGTTGCTGAGATGTGCGAAGAAGGTGTGTGGTGCGCGCCGTGTGGGCGGGTGCAGGAGAGAAGATTGCGATTGGTGGCACGAGGAGGTCAAACTGACGGTGGCAGGGAAAAGAGTAGCGCTTGAGGAGTGGTTGCAGGTGAAGTCGGGGTGGCTTATGAAAGCTACAAAGAAAGGAGAAACGAGGTGAAGCGGGTGGTGAGAGGAGCCAAAGGATACGCTGATGCCCGGTGGGGCAGAAAGTTGTTCCAGAATTTTGAGGAGAACAAAAAGATGTTATGAGAAGAGGGGAAGAGGGTGAGAAAAGAGAGACCGGAAAGAATGAAGTGGTGAAAGATGAAAATGACTAGTTGTTGTTGGAAAGTGGTGATGTACGGAAGAGGTGGGCCGAGTATTTTGATGAGTTGTTGAATATCGAGGATGACAGGGAGGCTGACTCTGTTGCTGTTGGTGGTGGTGCTCGGATGCCTGTTGCGACCAAGTGCCTGAAGAAAGGTGGAGTAACGATTGTCGAATAGTTGGTGAGGTTACTGAGCTTGTATTTTGTGGCAGGCGTGATACCGATTGAGTGGAGCAGTGACTGCATTGTTCCGCTATATAAGGGCAAATGAGATATAAATGAATGCTGTAAGTTGTACGGGAGAGTGCTGATTAATAGGTTTAAAGACTGTCCGGACTGCGCAATTGGAGAGGAAAAGTGTAGCTTTTTGAGTGGTAGAGGATGTGCCGATCAGATTCCTGCAGTGAGACAAGTTTGTGAGCAGTACCTTGCCGAGGGGAAGGATGTGTTCTGGAGAAGGCATACGACAGGATTGACAGGGAAGCGCTGTGAAGGGTGTTGCGTTTGTATTGAGTGGGCGGACATCTGTTGAAAGCGGGGCAGAGTTTCTATGTTGGCAGCCGAACATGTGTAAGAGTGGGAAGCGAAGTGAGTGATTGGTTCACAGTGAAAGTGGGACTGAGACAAAACTTCGTGATGTCTCCCTCGCTGTTCAACCTGTATATAGAATAAGTGGTCAGGGAGGTGAACGCGAGTGTGCTGGGTCGTGGCTTGGAACTGTTGGTAGCGAACGGGTGGAGTTATCAGTTGAGCCAGTTGTTATTTGCTGATGATACGGCCCTGGTTGCGGATTCAGAGGAGAAGCTACGTAGGCTAGTGTCTGAGTTTGGTAGAGTGTGTGAGAGGAGGAAGCTTCGAGTGAAAGTGGGTATGAGTAAAAATTTAAATGCTCGAGGACTGTCGATCCGAGCAAATATAGTTTCCCCCTAAATGGAGAGCTCTTGGAGGAAGTTCAGTGTTTTAAGTATCTAGGCTCCCATGTGGATTTAATTGAACTAGTGGAAACTGAAGTGAAGGCGCGAGTGAAGGAGACGTGTAAAGTGTTGAGTTTAATGAGCTGTAGGTTGTTGGGGATGGAAGCAAAGAGAGGGCAGTATGAGGGTGTTGTTTTGCCAACTGTGCTCTACGGAGCTGATACTTGGGAGGTGAGAGCGAGGAGAGGAGAATGTTGAATGTTATTTATATATATATATATATATATATTTATT
>SDVV010011175.1:0-15948 GCA_016164225.1 Gammarus roeselii
TATATACCATATAAATAATAATATGAATTGCTGATAATATTCGAATAATCAATGCAATTTACATATGAAAAAGGAGCGATATTTGCTAAATCAAGATTGGAGGAGTGTATTCAAACTAATAATGATTTGTTAAATATACAGTCAGTGGGAGGGATTCATTTAAATCAATACCATACATACCCATCAAAGCTATTAAAAATTGGGTTAGGGTAGGATGACCCTACGCCTGATAGTGGACACATTTAGAGTCAACAGCCAGTTATGCTGCGGGTTGCCTCAGACATACCATGTATTTATTTAGTCTTTCTCCTCTGAAAATATTCGACCCTAGGTACATCCTGGACATAACAAAGATTCCATTTACATGAAGAGTTGTCAGGAAGAGGGGGGGGGGGGGCAACATGCGAAATATAGGAGTGCGGCCTTAACATACGTTCTGTTTTTCGATTCGTTTGGGTTTAATCCAAAAATATATAGAGAAAATATATCTACATGTTACAAAACTTATTCAAATATAGCACTCATACTACAAAAAACAATTCAAAGTAATCATACTTTGGTTTGTGGAGAATACTGCCTTTAGTTGGCGTATCAAGTATGTCAAAATACCCCCGTAAAAGCAATTATCCAACGCTTTTACAACAAAAAATCACGGAAAATTATACCAAAGTCGAAACATTCATCATGAAAGTGACCGGGAATAATAATTAGTGTACCAAAACTATGTGCGGAATATTGACATTTAATACCCCTTGCGAAGTACTCCGTAATTGTTCATAATAAAAAATATACGGTATATCTATGTTTGCTTGTCCTAATCCAGAGGCCCAGTGATAAATTATCTTCTAAAACAACATATGCCTACGCAATTGAAAATTGCAATAATAACCATATGTACACATAACACCTTACACTACAGCATACATCTATAACAACTCAATTGATACCAACACACAATACACATAACAAAATACACAATACCCCATTATAACCCATTAATCTACAAGCCTACTACGGCAACCCTCCCCCTACCACCCGGACCGATTCGGCTATAGGACATCTGGGCCGTTTAAGCTATAGGACATGAGGGGCCCTTTCGGCTATAAGACACGAGGGCCCTTTCGGCTATATTCTCAGCCGGGCCGTTTCGGCTATATATTAGCTATTACTGACGCCGTTTCACATTTCATGGCGATGTAGGACTCACCCGCAGTGAACCAAAATCTTGTTATGGTCCGATTTATTAGCGGAATTGTTTATATCACGTAAGACACGTAGCGTTTCCAGCGTGGACTGGGCTGGAGGGAGCGACGATGACCCCCAGTCACGGATGTGGTAGTGTTTCACGTCCAGCTGATGCCCGTCCTGCATGGAGAAACAGTTAGAATGGACCCTGCATGGGATAGTGGTCGCTCGCGGTTGAAATTACTGTATAAAACTATCGCATTGACCATTATTCAACATCTATAACAACAAATTCACATCTGTTTTAATAGCTCCCAAATTTTAAATGACGCTGTTTTTTTAGTAAAGTTCCCAATGAACACCCCTGGTATGTGATGTTTCTCTTGAAATGCAGGGCAGGGACACGACTATGAAAACAATATTTCTTCGTGCATGTGAACTATTCAAAAAGCTTAAAATGAAGTACGCCATGACATGTTCAAACCTTCCCACCGCAGTAATTTTTCAAACATTGCAGAGGTGCTGCCATAATTAATTTTCATTGTTTATTGACAGTATTTAGCGCTAATATTTCTTGCCAGTATTCATTTCCACTATTTATAACCAGTATTTATCGGCAGCATTATATTCAAGTATTAAGTGCTAGTATTTAGTGCTAGCATTTATCGACACTATTTAAAGCTAGTTTTTACTGCGAGTATTTATTGACAATTTTTATTGCCTGTGTTCATTGTCAGTATTTATTGTCAGTATTTATTGCCAGAATTTGATGTTAGTATTTAGCGGCAGTATTTAGTGTCAGAAGTAGTTTACACTATTTAGTGCCAGAATTAAATTTAACAATTTAGTGGTAGTATTTACTGAAAGTATTTAGTACTCGAATTGGGTGCCCAATTGTGAAACCGTCAGGAAGTCAATGATTTCACGATTAGGTGAGAGTATTTCAACAAAGTCATAGGCTGCTCGAGTTATAAGAATGTTTAACATAGCAGCATTTAGCATTGTACTATGACTTCAGTTTGTGTAACCCGACTCACATTACATTTCAGGTTTATAGCCGATTAGTTAGTAGGGTTCCGATAATTATTTGTGTACGACGCTTTTACATTACTTTTCGGTATAACTGCATTTCGGGAACAACCAGGTACTCTACGTTCTATTGCGTTAAAAAATCACGCTTATGATAATAACAATCATCTACCGAGAGCAACTACATCGCACTATAGATAAACAAAAACTCATGGCAGTCTCATTCCATGACGGGCTCAGCTGAGCGATCCTAATATTAAGGTTCATTCCGGTTCCTCCAATAAATTGTGTACCGCAAAAAATCAACCATTACGCTTTCTAACACTAAAAGAAACTAATATATAGTTTCTTCCTATGTATCATTGACTAGCACACAGGTATGGCTCTGAGCTTCCTATGGTAAATTGAACAGCAACCCTAAATTTCTAGTTCTGATAACTGATCATGAGAGTTATTTTTTCCGAATTTTTAAGTTTATGCTATGATAAAACTCTCCTATTTTTTCTTTGAGTGTTAGCAGCTACTGAATTTAGCAATTGTAGGTGCTTTCTCCTTAAATAATTAAATAATCAATATAGCTCACTCAATCATGTGAATTGTAAATCACATTTCAGTTACGTGTGACTGTTTTAATATTTCGCATATGAGTGAAGCAGGAAGCTAGTTTCGAAGATATCTAGAAGGGTTAAAATGTGTGTATATTTTTATGTATTTTGTGATATCCCCTGCTTAATCAGTTTCAGCACACATCTATGGATAGGTTCTCAGAACTTTGTTTTGTTCGCTTACAAGGTCCGCACACGATACCACACACTAGAAAGTTTCGGTTTCCCCCCTTATTGCGTAGACTGGAAATGAGAAGCTAGTACGGCTCTCTAAACTCTTTTCAATAAGATATTCTCTTCGTACCCACTTCAGGGTGAAAATCACATCTATAACATTTTTCCCTTAATAAAATAATATGACGCCCTCTAGCCACACCTTCAACAGAAGTAAATCCTGCTACGCCTGTTACAGGGGATGTGCGAGAAATGCGCATGTGTCATTAATAACAGATACTGCATATAATGCAAAACCATTAAAAGCACCAGGAACAGCAAGTCAAAAAATAAAAAAATACTGTACAACACAAACACTCCGACGTACGGCACCACGTCCTCAAAACTCGACACCTGGATGCCCATCCTGTCTCTCATGGAAGTACATCCTTACTTGGTCGTAGATACCGATCCAACGCCGCCAACCACTCCATCTCCCGCTCCCATCCCTCTGAAACTAGTCCCACTTCCCTCACTCATCCACCCAATACTGACCCACATATTCTCCCTTCTACCTCACAAGCATTACTCACCTTAAATGAGGCTCCGGTGCAAAGACCCTTATTACAGTACTTATGGTAATATACCAATCGCCACCGTGCCAACGTCCGACCTTTCAGGCAAATGCGCTCTTTTTGAAATCAAACTCAATAACTACGGTGCTATGTCTAAAATCAGAGTGCAAACCCTTTCAAAAAATATATTATAGTGCTCACGGACTACGTCGAAAATGGAGAAGCTACAAAAGAAATCCACTGCAATTTTAGCGAAAAATATGCTAAGATGTACATAGCAGAAACCCTCTACCTCAAAACAAAACAACAGCAGAGAGGCACTGTTTTATGAATCTATGCTACTAATTGAAACTAAGAGTTATCATAACAGGTAAACCAGGAGATGAATCCACTAGCGCCCGCGACGACCGAATGCAAGTTTTAAACATAAGTGGAATTATCAATTTTTTCAACACGATAGCACATTACGTTCCTCAGTGGATTGAGGTATTGCCATCCCACTACTATAACAATATCATAAACAAGCAATCGCTACTCGCGTGCCTTCCTTCCATTTGCTTCCCTCCTTCATACGGCCATCGTCTCATATCATCACCCCATCACACAGAAGCAAAGGACATCTACTCACTGCTAACTCACACCTTGGCGCCCTCTCATCTCTCCCAAACTAAAAAGTACCAATTAGCGACACCTTATCATTATATCTTGTGAATCGACTATTCTTTTCGTATCGAGAAAATATGTGCCTTATGCTGCCGGGTGAGATTTTCCCTGTAAGCTCATTACCGTATTCCTAACGACTCATGTTGATGTTTAGCCTCAGCAAACATTGCCAGGATGTGAAAAAATATAAATGAAACACTGAAAATATGCGACTTGTAACTAAATTATGCCTGAAATAATGTTCTACATTGCAGATACAAACGGAGTATACCCCAATATTCTGATATTGCATAAAATACCCAATACCATGTATCGAAGATGTAAACTGTACAGAGAACCTACAAAACTGGAAGACACATACTAAAACTCTCGAGTTATAACAAAGCAAGAAGATCAATTCTCTACCATACCCAAAACATACATCATAACCGTGACGAACGAGAAAAGAAGCATTTAACCTACCAAACAACTGACGTGATTAAGATACCAGGACATGTGAACAACATACGCTGAAACTTATAGTAAATGGTGTGGAATACTTCTACACAAACACGCTATAGTATATACAAAATCTGAGGAAATTACTCTAGAACTTAGTCCAAAACAGGGTTAAATTAACATTTTTTTTACTAAAGTAATCACGGCTTAATCGTAACAGATTGTCATATATACGTATAAAATACCAAAATGATGCAATAACCGACCAAATATACCAGAAAAAAATGCGCTACATGGAAGATGCAAACCTAAAATTTCCTTAAAAAAACTATAACTGGATGAGATAACTATTCAAATTTAATAACCAATACAAAATTCAACATATATCAAACGATCATTACTAAGTATACATAACACAATATAGTAACTTACAATAAATCCATGTCTTTCAGGTTTTCTCGCTATTGGAATACCGCGTCAATGGAACACCGATGTATCTGGTTCAAACCTGGATTTGCGTTATGGGGTAGATATATTCTCATAACGAAGCTGCTACATCAACCCAAAATACAAACATCAACTCGCCTACTACCAGACTAATAAACCATACTATTCCAATAGTTATTATTTACATATGAAATAAACGATTGGAAAATACACAAAACATTGCCTAAAATTTAATATCAGGCTGGTTCCAATCATCCCAACGCTAAGAACCCCGCCAAACAACCTCCGAATGAGTCAATTATACGCCAACTAGGTAAGAATACAAACATATATGTACAGAAAAATATATAGATCTATAATCCAGACATAAATATATAACGAAATATTCACTCAAACATAGAAATAATGACAAATCCGTCATGTAAAAAATACAAGTCAAATAACAGATATGAGCAAACTCTCCTAATTTGACATAGTGCATTCAACTTTTTGCCTAGGGAATCCATACACCCCATCCCTGCAGAAACTTGTTATAACCTTATCCCTACCAGAACCGCATAAATATATATATAACGAACAAAAGTAAGTGACCAATTATACCCCAATACAACCGTCTATTCTCCATGACATCAGGTATAGAATACAAAATAAAATGTTCATGATATGAAAAACTGCCAATCTAGCCAGCAAGCCTGGCATCCAGCCCGCCGCCCCCTTCCGCCCTTCGCGTCGCCCGCCTGCCTTATCAGTGACTCCGACCCACAACCGGTCCCGCCGCCAGACTCTGGTCAACCCCTGCCCCACCGCCCGAATAACTCTAGAATGTCTTTTTGGATGGCCAGTACACTATTCACAAATACTAATTGTTTCTGCCAATTACCCGAAATTAAACTATTTTGATAACGTGCGCCCAAATGTATTGCTCTAGGTATATTTATTTTTTCTGTATAATTTATGTCTGTATCGTACACCACTGTGGACCCCTCATTACAAAATGTTGGCACATTTCTATTTGCCATTCCCATGTTCTCGGAACTTCCTGACCCTGTGTATGCGTGATTTCCCATCCGATGTACTTGCTGATTTATCACCCCATGTATTCTTGATTTCCCCACCCCCCATGTATTTGTAATTGTTCAACTCCGCATGTTAGTGATTTTCCCCTCGCTGTGTAGTCATGATTCTTTTTCCAAAATAGACGTTCTCTGTGTGAACATTGAATACTAGCAGGCCCTAGAGATGAGCCAACAGGCCCTAGAGATGAGCTGCGACGAATTCAAAACGAATTTTCGTTTTCGTAATTCAAATAGTGTATTTGATAATGAAGCTTCATGTCTTAGATTTAATCATTCAAAACCCATTACCAGACGATGGAAGTAAAGATTTAAATAATAATAACAATATTGGTCAAGATTCTGGGGTCCGTAAGGGCGAACGAGCGTATGAACCGCGCTGTCGATGAGATCGGCTTATCACGTGCTCTCAGGAACATTGGTGTGTGCGTTAGCTAAATAAATTAGATTCAACATGTGCAACACTGATACTGGAACAGCTCATGTGTTAAGAACGAGTCCAAAAGAAAAGTGAGAGAGCTGTAAAACTATTATTCAAAACGATTGAATGAGATAAGATCCACTCACACCAGTTGGTAAAGTGTGAAATTTTATTAATAATATGAACAAACATGATTCGCTGCCGTACTTGTAAACGAGTCGTTATACTCTCTGAAATAAGATATTTTTTCCACCCAAACAGGTCAGGAGTGCGCCTCATTGAAAGAACGGAATTACTCATCCGTCAATGAACCGGACACCCTTGAAGAGTGGGAGGTAATTCTTCGATGTGACAAAACACTAGGTTGAACCGAGGGTAATTTTTTTCATCACGCATTGTAATATTGATTTCGACACACGATATACAACAATATCAATCTACGATGGTCATACTAATTTAGGGTATTGTTCTTCTTTCGGGACGAAGTACCTGTTCGGTGCAAACCAGAATTCGGCGGGGTGCTGCAAAAAATAATTAAATATCACCCTAAATTCCTATACTTATCAATGTGTCTTGCAATTATCGCATAGCCGCTTACTCATTTCTACCCTAGAAATTATTTGGTTTTGTACTTGGCAGAGTTTGAGCCTGTGGGACACTGTTTAGTCTCGTCAGGTAGAGAAGGTGTATAGCCCTGTCGTATATTGGCAAAAAATGTGGTAAAGGCAACCGACGCTGCAGCCTAAGTAACATCGACGATCGTACCGCCGTGTCGTTCTCTATATATGCGAGGTGGAGTCCGCAACGCTAGATATTGAGTACAATTCTAGCAGATCTGTTTGTATGCTATAGTAAAACCGCGCACTGCTAAGGTTCCAGTTTCGAATGAATAATGTGGTAAATGGTGCTCAGTGGACTACGTGGACAGTTTTCCCTACTTAGTCACTTGATAACAAACGACCGGTGTGACGATGCTGATATTTCCAAGCCACTTCGGAAATTAAACGCGGTTGGCAATCAGCTTATTATGAACTTCAACTTCTGCACAACGGATGTTTTTAAACAGCTCTTTAAAACCCACTGCTACCCTATCTACTGTAACTCACTGTGGAGTAAATTTACGAGAGCCACTATCAGCAAACTGAGAGGAGCATACAATGATGTTTTCCGGAGGCTGGTCGGTGTACCTAGACGAACGAGCGCTAGCTTTGTACTCGCAGCAATTGGTGTTGACTGTCTTGAGGTACGAGCTACAAAAAGAGCCTTTAGCCTTCAAGAGCGCATTATAAAATCTCATAATCCCATGCTTGAGACTTTATGTTATAGTGAAGGATACGAATTATCTCCAATAATAGAGAGGTGGGACAGAATCCTGCTGGTGCAGGAATATCCCGATACGAATAGAAATATCGTTTGACATCCATCTGCCCTTCCATGTTGTGGGACAATGTAGTACGTGGATGTTAGACTAGGAGACTTCCCTGATAGGCTCGCTGACAGGGGGTTATCTGATTTACCTCTCAAACATTGAACTTTGTTATATACATGTACATAAAATGTATCCATGCGCATAAAATGTATCCATGCGCATAAAATGCATCCATGCGCATAAAATGTATCCATGCGCATAAAATGTATCCATGCGCATAAAATGTATCCATGCGCATAAAATGTATCCATGCGCATAAATTGTATCCATGCGCATAAAATGTATCCATGCGCATAAAATGTATCCATGCGCATAAAATGTATCCATGCGCATAAAATGGATCCATGCACAAGCTCAACTTATGAATCTATGTCGCGTATTTCATTCCTACTTTGTCATGTATCCATGTATGTTCCTTTGGTTTGTAATTTGAATGTATTGGTAGGAATGCTGTCAAACTTGTTTATCTGTAATCAATATTGTATGTTCCTTTGGTTTGTAATTTGAATGTATTGGTAGGAATGCTGTCAAACTTGTTTATCTGTAATCAATATTGTATGTTCCTTTGGTTTGTAATTTGAATGTATTGGCAAGAATGCTCTGCCAAATTTGGTTCTCTGTGATCATCATCGTACCATCGAGTGCTTCAATGAAGACTTTTAATATCATTATTATTAATAATAATGTTGAGACGATTGCTCATCTTGAATGTATAGTGAATAAACAAAGCTTTACAGTTAACAGCATAAACTCCTGTTGCTGTGTATTTAAGAAGGCCTTCACCCTCCTGGACCACGCTAGGCTATTCTCTCTGCCACTCTATGCCACTCTATGCCACTCTATGGTGACCTGTGTCACTCTATGCCACTCTCTGGTGACCTGTGTCACTCTATGCCACTCTATGGTGACCTGTGTCACTCTATGGTGACCTGTGTCACTCCCCTATTCATTCTTCAAACTATTATTGTGATTTTTGTCTTAATTTCGTTACACAGGTGCACGAGATCAAGCGTGTGTGAGTTTATATCACAATTATACGCAGCATACACATGAAGAACATGGTCAGCCGTTTGAAGGAATTGAGCTCAAATTTCGATAGGTTCATGTCCTCAATGGTCATTCAGACTGAAATGACAACGTGAAAGTTACGCTTTGTTGACTGCTAGCAATTAACAACAAATTTGTAAGAGAGAAAACATCAAATTGTTGTTCGATCTATTTTTCATTTCAAGGTGTACTTCGGGATTCTTCTGATGATATGAAATTTTTCCGCGTTAGCTTCATAATGTCTTTATTTATTTTTAAGCAATAGGTGTTTTGAATAATATATTGCGACCGGATGTGTCTCTGTTATCCGTTTAAATTCTTGCCTTGAATGACTGATTTTCGTCTGTGTTTTTGCCTAATATTCAATATCTGCAGTTTCAAGTGCGTGGTATACATACAGAGTGGATGAGTGTAAGGCAAAGTATTGCGAGCGGTGGAGCGAGTAGGTCGAGTAGAGAAGGCGACGGAGAACTGTTGAGGGATGATTACAAAAGGAGACTGCGGGAATCTATGGCAGGAATAAAGGAAAGAAAAATGAGGCGAAGTGGCTTTTGCGGAAAGCAAAGAGGAATGCTGGTGTAAGGCGGGGAAGAAGGTTGGGCGAAAATTTTGAGGAAAGATGATAAACTGGAAAAAGGGGAAGCAGATGAGGAAGTGGCTTATCCTTGTTTAGCCCCGTTTTTTTCACCAGCGCCGGTGGGTTCCGCGGCCAGTGCTTCGCCTAAGCCCCCCACAACCCACCGACAGGTGAATGTTTGGACACCGGGGGAGAGTGGAGGACGAAGGCTGCAAGTGGGGTGGGGGGTAAAGGGTGGTAGGAAGACGGGTGACTGGTTTACGGCGAGTTGAAGAGTGTTGTTACGGATATATGTATTGACTTTGTGAGCTGGGTGGCAGTTAATACATTGCTAGTCGAGTGCGTCGCAGAGACGACGCAAGTGACGCCGTCCCCGTTGGTGGGTCTAAAGACTTCTGCCGGGACCAGGGCCCCCTGACTCCGCCGCCGCCCACGAGGAAGCAGCTTGACTGGACCAGGCAGGACTCAAGTAGGCTCCATCGTGGTCAGTTGGGCAAAGAGGAGGTGGGCAAGAGCGTCGCAAATTACGTAGCTGCGCTGGCGACGCACTTTTAAACCGGCAATCCTGCGACGCCAGCGCGAACCCGCAAAAAAGATGGAGTGGCATACAGCGCCAGTCAAACATCCGTGTCGCTGTTAGCGCCGCTGCCTAGCTTTATCAAGTGTCACCAGTGTTTCCATTAACAGGGTAATTTGACTAATTTCCCTGAAGCTTTTTTTTGATCAGAAGTGCCTCATTGGAGCGTTTAGACATTATATGCTAATCCGAAAGGTCTCAGACTCAGGCATCGCATTTTGTAAATATAAAAGAAGTTAATACAAAATATAAATTTATCTAGCGTGCCATTATATAGGCAACACCTTAGTGACCTTAGTCCCCCGAAACATTTTAGTTTTGTTTGTTGGAATCCTTCAAAATAAAATTGGATACGCTAAGGTTGACAGAGGCTCAGAGTCAGAGCGTATAGAATTTCAATTTGTATTCAAGGCGAAAGATGTTTGTCGTTTCGCGCCGTTGAATGCCCCTACAGTGCGAGTCTACATCATGACTGCAGGGTGGCACTGCTTATCGGGCTAAATGTATCGCCAGCCGAGAAATACAGCCCACGGATCATAGTTTAAAATGCAATGCGATGCAGGCAACTGTGAGGCCTGTTTTCAGTTGCATTACAATAACTTTTGATAGACTAAAACTCTTTATTTGGGCCAAACGGCTAGAAGTTTTACCACTGCAATGAGTTTTGTATAGTCATACTCAACTAGTACCGACCCGCGGCGCAGCGGTGAGGGGCGCCACTACAGAGCCAAATAACGGCGTTGGAAGGTGCACAGTCATCCACTGAATCGAGAAAGAGCTTTCAAGGTGGTGCCGTGCGTCGAGGTGAGCGGAACAGTTTGATGAGATGACTGACGTTATCAGAGGTGCTGACGGAATTGCTGTACATGGTTTTCTAAGGAGGATCGTACTATGCGACGTGAATGCGGTGTAAGTCACTTAAAAAAAGTTGTGAGAGGCTAGGGAGGTGAGGAAACCGGGAAATAGTGTGATATTTGACGGCGTTGCATTTGAATATCCCAAAAAACTAGAAGTACCGCTGATTGCATTTATTAGTGTAAGTGGCCTTTGAATGTTTGCTTTGTGTCAAGTGTGTTGTCGGTTGTTTGGCATAGTAATTGATTAGTTCCCTTACAAATGGTTTGAAAGGGAGGTAGAGTGCTTATTATGAGGATTATTGCTAGTTCAGAAGGTGCATTCGACGGGGATCAGTATGGTTTCAGACCACTCCTTGAACATGCACAGCACCAGCCTTATGAACATTTGCACTCAATAAGATATCTCCAGTTTTTTATCTATGAGAGGGTCAAATTGTGGAACCTGAGCTAATCCCAAACTTCTTTATCTACATTTAATTCCAAATTCAAACGCCATTTTGTCTCTCAATATCAATACAGTGAGCAAAAGTTACTTCAAATCATATTCACATACAATCTTATCAATGTTACAGTGTTTTTCAAATAAAAAAACTAATAAAACTATTGATGGTTTTTGATGGAGTATGCATATAGCTATACTACCTTAGGTTAGGTCACTCCTATGATAGGTTAAGTCTAGTAAGATTGCTTCTAAAGGTGCAGAGCTTTCTCCGTGATGTTCATTAAACATGTTAGCAAGTTTATACTATGCTCGATTATTGGACATTTGTAATATAAAAATTGTGTAAACAGATTCAACAAAGGAGTGCTTCAAACTGTTTCAAAGTTTTCTAAATGGTAATTTCTGTGGATCAGGTATTCGAGGATGTTTACTGGCCTGTCGTGGAGTTGTAGGAGAGGTTTGGATTGTGGCGGCTGGATAGAGTAGTCGGCAGACTAATAAGTGCGAAACAGAATTTCCACGTGGGCAGCAGAGCATGTTCCAGAGCCAGGAGAAGGGGGAGAGCATAGTTTCCAGAGTAAATGAAAATTAGACAGGGTTGTCTTAAGCAGCCTTGGTCGTTCTATAGCTATATGGATGATGTTGTCAGGGAGGTGCACGAAATACCATTCGAACGAACCTTGACGTTGATAGTAGCAAACGGTTGAAGCAGGCAGTTGAGTCAATTGCTGTTATTTGTTGTTGTTTATCCCCGTTTCCACCAATGGCGGTGAGAACAGCGGCCGTCTCACCGGCCGAAACCCTCTATACCCACTGACACGTGCATGTTGAGACACGGTGGAAGAGATGATTACCCGACACTAGGTGCGTGGTGGAGTGGCATTGGTGATATCATTATTAACTTTGTGGGCTGGGTCAGATAATATATTACTACCCGTGGGGTAGTAATATATATTACCCTCAGCCTCTTTGGATCGAGCCACAACAACGTGCGTAGAAATCCCCTCATGTATTTCAAGAATTGTATCAAGATCAAATTTGGACCCGATGTTTTGTAGGAGAGGAATGGTTGAGATTGTTCACAGTACCCTGGAAATAAATCATTTGTATATAACGGGCCTGAAACCGGATTTTGTCCGGTCTACGGGAGTTTGCACATAAAATTTTCGCGGCCAACGAGGCTGGCTTACGGCTGGCTTACGGTTGGCTTACGAGCGGCGAAAACGGACGGGCCTAGATTGGGAAGACTTATGTCTTGAACGTTTTAATTTATATGAATTATTAATGTTTATTGTATTTACATGTGTTTTTTCTTCTTTAGATGGCTGTATTGGGGTACGCTTGGTTCCTTTCTGTTAATCATTTTATATTCATTCGGTTCTGGTAGGAATATGACTTCATCTTATTTTGGAGAGTGGTGAGGGTGTCGGGACCCTCTAAGCAAAAAGTTCAGTACACCTCTTGTATATTTAGTCAAGAGTTTTGTTGAACACTGTTCTTTGTTATATCAGTAATTTCCACGGTTGATTTTCCATTATTTCTATGTTCTGAGTGTCTGTATCATTATAAATTTAGGTCTGGTTTATTGATTCTATATATATTTTCTGTAGATATATGTTTGCATTCTTATCTAGTTGGGGTATATTCAACTCATTCGGTGGTTGGTTGGTGGGTCTATATCGGTTGGATGCTTGGTTAAAACCTGTTGTTTGTATTTGGAGGCAACGTTATGTGTTTTCCATCTATTTATTTTATATTTATATAATATGTAATCGAATAGTATGGTATAATAATTTGGTAGCTGGTGGGTTGATGTTTGTATTTTGGGTTGATGCAGCAGCTTTGCTACGAGATTCTGTCAACTCCATAACGCACTATCCAATTTTGAGCCTGATATACCGGTGTATCTATGCATCCGTATCTTCCAAATGAATCGTTATGAAGCATATATAGACTATTTGGGTAGTCTTATTTGGATTTTTTGTATGGTGATTATCGGTTTGATGCCCCATACGAGAGTAGTTGAATGACATGGATTTATTGTATTATGTATACCTAAAAATGATCGGTTGATATATGTTGAATTTGTATTGTTTTCGTAATTCTGAATAGTTATCTCATACAGTTATAGGATTTTTTAGGATATTTTAGGTTTGCATCTTTCATGTAGCACAATTTTTTGGCATAATTGGTCGGTTATTGCATTATTTTTACATTTTTATGTATATATATGACATTCTGTTACGATTAAGCCGTTGTTACATATGTAAAAAAATATTTCATATAACCCTGTTTTGGACTCAGTTGGAGAATAATTCCATAAAATTTGTGTATACTTTAGCGTGTTCGTGTAGAAGTATTCCATATCATTTACTATATGTTTCAGTTATGTAAATCAGTCATATGTCTTGGCAACTTATTCACGTTAGTTGTTTGGTTGGTTACATGCTAGCTTTTTTCTCGTACATCATGGTTTTCAATGTATGTTTTGGGTATGGTAGAGAGGTAATCTTTTTGCTGTATTATAACTCGAGCGTTTAAGTGTTTTTCATTCAGTGTTGTATGTTTTCTGTACAGTTTCCATCTTCGATGCAAGGTATTGGGTATTTTATACAATTATAAGAATATTAGGATATATTACGTTTGTATCTGCAATGTAGAATATTATATTTCAGGTATAATTTAGTAAAATGTTGTATATTTTTAGTGTTTTATTTATCTATTTACATTCTCATACAATGTTTGACGTGGATATTATAGATATAGAAGATTCGATTTGTTACAAATTTGGTCTTGTTATTAGCTTATTGTATGTTTATTGTAGGACCATACTTCGATGTTTTGGAGGAGTTAGATAGTCCCCTAGGCAAAAGCTCGTTGCGTTTACGTTTATTCGTATAGGTAGACCGATTTACTATGATGGATACCCTACAGTGTTATATTTTTTAAAGGTAACTAGAGCAGAGTAGAGAATTACGTAGTTATTTTATTATTGTTGTATGATTTTTTCCACGATAATCATAAGGATGTATGTTTGGGAGGTGTAAATCCGTACTGCATCTATGTGGAATTTCGTAATTGAACCCTAGCGAGTGTGTGATTTAACGTTTCCAGAAGACGATTTACTGGGTGGATGGGTCAAGGAGTAGAGGTGGTTTACACTCTTTAGTTGTCATTTGGAGCTCGTCCAAGTTCAACGTAATTTTTTAAATTCTTGTGGACGTCGATCTTAATGTCCATGGGTTTGTTAGAGAGGTTATTCGACAAGCTGCTATTCGTTGTGATTATTTTCTTAGGTGGTCAGTGAACAGATGCCCAGATTTTCATGGCCACACTCTTTGAGCCTCTACCAGCCCCATTCCTGACCAGTGTGCCTGAGTATAGACTCTTGGTTATGTCCAGGATGTGACTGCTCGACGTTGTTCAGAGATGACGGAACCAAAAGATGCATGGTATGTATGAGTTCTTGTACAATGACCGGGTGGTACCTCTAAATTGTTCATATATCAGTGGTAGATTGATGAGAAGTGACCTAGTAAAGCATTGTAGACTTCGCTGTTAAGCCTAGGAATTTGTTATAGATTTTAACGGATACCGTAGTATTAATACTTTATAATGCATGAGCTCAGTGTTTGTTTGAAATGTAAGATATTTTCGGTATGATTGCTTTGTTTGTATACGATCTAAGTCATGAACAAGATCACGTGGGTTATTGGGTTAGGTTTTATCATCTGGGTGTGGTAGGATACACCGTATTTTATTTTAATCTTTGTCGTTTAGGGTAGAGTAAAGAATCTTACTTAGTTATTTTACATTGCCGTTGTACGATTTTGAACGGTTATCATGGGAATTGAACTTTATTTGATATGCATTATCCTAATTTGTTGTAGTGTTGGGTATAATTTTGCTTAATTGGATGCAGTGGTTCAAAATATTGGTATATTTTTACCTCCTGATGTTGGATCTGTGGTACTGTTTTGAGTTGCCTTGGAGAATCAGTACCGGATTTGTGTTGGGTGTTAGTGTTGAAATACTCCATTAGTTTAATGTAGATCTCAATTATGTCTTCACTAGATGCCTATCATCACATGTCTTAGTTTCATAAATGTTTGTTAACCGTTTATAGCTTGTACAGTTTGAAATTTATCGATTATTTCAGGCTTTGTTATGAGATTTCGTTCCAATTCAGAATAGCTGACTTATTCGAGCATTCACTATATCCAGTCTATCATTTTTCA
The DNA here is from genome assembly GCA_016164225.1 of Gammarus roeselii. Classification (NCBI taxonomy): domain Eukaryota; kingdom Metazoa; phylum Arthropoda; class Malacostraca; order Amphipoda; family Gammaridae; genus Gammarus; species Gammarus roeselii. The sequence goes on from SDVV010011175.1 coordinate 15,757, forward strand.
CTATAGGTTTGTGATGTAGGGGCTGTAAACCTAACCCATCCCAACCAAACCTCACCTGTTCTAACCAAGAAATCAATATTTCATTTCCGTTTTCATACATATGATTGGTATTTCTTCATTGATTTAAGCTTTATTCATATTAAACTTCTCCACTTGGCTCCATAAATTTACCAATCTGTAGCAGATTGTGTT
>SDVV010011176.1:0-15947 GCA_016164225.1 Gammarus roeselii
TACTGAAATACTCGTTCTGCATAAATAATACGAAATAAATCATCTATCATTACATAAATTGTGTTTATTTCACCTTCTTATGTAAAAATACCGGAAATCTCAAAAATCCATAATAATTTTTCCAGTACTGTATATATCTCAGCCCGTCAGAAAGTTTCCATCCACCACTGTTCACAGTTGATAGTTTCCGTTCACAACTGTTCACAGTTGATTGTTTCCATTCACCACTATTCACAGTTGATAGTTTCCATTCACCACTGTTCACAGTTGATAGTTTTCATTCACCACTGTTCAAATGATGAAAGTTTTCATTCACCACTCTTCACAGTTGATAGTTTCCATTCACCACTGTTCACAGTTGATAGTTTCCATTCACCACTGTTCAAAGTTGATAGTTTCCATTCACCACTGTTCACAGTTGATAGTTTCCTGTCACCACTGTTCAAAGTTGATAAATTTCTTTCACTTCTGTTCACATTTGATGGTTTCTTTTCATGACTATTCACAGCTTCTCGGAAGAAAATTCCTGAATAGGCAATTTTTAATGAGAAAAAACATTACATTTTCACCAGATGTTTAAACGCAATAGAAATTTTGTTTTTTTTAAATTGAAATCAAGACACGAATGGATTCGGACAAATCGTTTACATTGAGCCAATCCAGATTCGTTGAAGATGTCGATTTATGTCTAGGCTGGTAATAACCAGGTACAATATTATCGAATAATTGATTTTCATCGTCGAACAATTGGTTTACAATTCTTAAATTTAACGCTAAGTCTCATTATCAAAAGCGCTATTTGAATAAGAGAAACCAGAGTACGAAATAAATTTGTCACAGCTCATCTCTGATGGGCCGCCGGTTCATACTTCATATTGATCAACATACCTATTAATATATATTATTAATGCTCTGACACACCAAGACTTGAGTAAAGAACGCGTGAACATGGGGTGGGACTATGATTATCGTAGCGAATAAGATTTTCTACTCTATCGTGGAAAAACCTACAAAAACAACAACATATATAAAAATAGCTAAAAAAAATATCTACTCTGCTCTAATTCACATGAAAAGTGTAATACACTAGGGTATCCACCATAGTAAATTGGTTTACTTATACAAATAGGCATAAACAGAACGAACTTTGGCATATGAGAGGCCTCTAACTCCTCCTGAATATTGAAGAATGGTCCCACAATAAACATACAATACCCTAACAGCAAGACCGAGTTTGTAACAAATGAGATCTTCTATATCTATAATAACCACGTCAAACATTGTATCATGATGTAAAAATATATATATATATAAAACACTAAAATTAAACAACATGTAATAAAATAGACCTGAAAAAATGTTCTACATTGAAAATACACACGTAATATATCCTAACATTCCGATATTGTATAAATAACCAACAGATTGCATTGAAGATGGGAACTTTACAGAGAACGTACAAAACTGAACGAAAATATACTAAACGCTCGAGTCATAACAAAGCAAAAAGATTAATTCTCTAGCATACCCAAAACATACATTAAAAAACGTGATGAACGAAAAAGAACTAGCATGTAACCAAACAACAACTAATGTGTATATGATACCAAGACATACGAGCGACATAACTGAAACCTATAGTAAATGATGTGGAATACTTCTATGTAAATACGGTTTAGTACATGCAAAATCTGATGAAATTAGCCTCAACTCAGTCCAAAACAGGGTTAAATTAACATCTCTTTAACTGAAGTAACCACGGCTAAATTGTAACAGTATGTTAGATAGATGTACTTATAAAATACCGAAATGTTTCAATAACCAACCAATTATGCCTGAAAGAATGAGGAAGATGCAAAACCTTGCCTTAAATTCAATATCAGGCTGGTACCATACAGTGTCTATCTTACACAAAGGCTGTAAATTGAGTTATAAGACATACGAACTACACTGATCCTAAAAAGAATATAAAGTGATAAATGAACAAAAACAAACACAATATGCCAACCCCAACCGCTACAAATCCACCAATCAAGCACCGAATGAGTCAATTATACTCTTCAGTGGTTCTTTTCTAGGAATGATTCAGTCATCCGTAAGTTTTGTATCTATTTTCCTTCATCGGATACCTCACAGCATAGAAAAATTGAATGAAGGAGTTACTGCAGGACTAAGTAAAGCTTAGCGCAAGGGTACTGATTGAAAACAATCGGATAAAAATAACAAGAAGCTAAATAAATCTGCGCCACATGTGAAATTGATCAACAGCGAACAACGTAGAAAATGATATCGAGGTGGAAAATTCATCATGAAGGTGTCCGAAAAGTGACGCTTTTTAATATATAATAATACGCATAAATTATTATCAATAAAAATTCCTATAAATGTATGATTGTCGATACCCCCAAAAACATTCAGAGGACACAGCATTGGTAATGCATGTATGCAATATGAAAGCAATGAAATTGCAACACCCCCCCAAGCATTGAAATGCTAAAACCCTTATTAAATATATAACCTGTTAACATGTATAAGCTTTCCGTCTGTCCGGTCACTGACTCCCGTCCTATCCTACGCCCCCCGTTCCCCGTTTCTGCGCGAACCCCCGTACGGCCGCTTGAGACAAAGGTTGCATGCATCGCGCCTTACCCTCCCCCCTCCGCCCCGCCCAAAAGTGACTCTAGAAAGCGATACTTGGAGTACTTTACTCTACTAGCATCATCTGCAAAAAGTTCAAAATATTACCTGTTGCTAGTGTTTACAATCTCATTAATATTGATAAGGAGGAGCGAAGTCCCAAGGATCGACCCTTGCGGTACTCCTACATTTAGCGTAGTGGCAGATTATAAACTATTCCAACTCATTAGGTGTTTTCTAATGAGAAGATAACTTGGCTAAGTCGGTTATTTGAAACAAAGTGAGTACACGGTCCAGCATTAAATATTTTTTCAAAAACTCTCTTAAGACGGGCAGGACTGATATTGGGCGATAATTTATGCGTCGGTTTTACTTCTATTTATTTAAATTTGAATAATTTTAGCAATTTTGAGGGCATTTTCTTGCATGCGGGACTTATGATAAGTTGAGTCAAGGGACCTACAATAATCCCAGATATAGCTTTGATTGCATTGGTTGGGATGTTATCCCAGCTAGTGCTGCAACTGTTTTTTTTAAACCATTAATGATTTCTTATACTGTGTTTGGGTCAGTAAGGTTAAAGATTGGCTGTTCAGGAATTGCGTTCTTTAAATAATGTTTTAAAGGGATATTTTTGCTAAAAATTGATTCACTTAGAGTATTAGGAATACTATTGAAGTGATTATTGCAAACATTTGAAATCGTGTGTGGATCACTGACGATTTCATCATCAATGATAATTGAATCCGAATTACACTGCTTGATTTTCCTTGACAGTTACTTATGATTTTTCAGACTTCTTCGTTATTTCCTTGAGAGGTCTCAATCAGATTTTGGATGGATTTTTCACGAGCAATGTTAGTCAGTTTAGTGAGTGCGTTTTGTATTGTACGAGTGATGGGATACCTTTTGGATCTACGGTAGTCTGTCATTCTCTTTTTGTGAGACAAGTAAGCCCGGGGTCATCCACGGATTCTTAACTTGATGTGGCCGAGTTCTTCTGTTACAAGCTGGAAATGCACTTCGAGCAGTTCAATTAATATGCTATGGAACTGCGTGAAAGTTTAAAAAAAAAAGTTGCCCGGGAACTTGACCAATTTAAGAAGCTTATGCGCGTCCCGATCAATTACGTCAGTCAGAACCTAGGTAATTCGAATACTAACGGTGCGTGAAAGTTAATGAGAAATTTAAATTGATCTAATTGTGGTTTGACATTTTGGACTTATCAATTTCTGGTGGTCAATTGGTACGGAACGCTAGAACGTCTTAAAAAGGCACAATAATGCAGTGTCTAGCACTCGGTTAGAATGAAGGGTTTCATCAGTTCAACTTGACGTGAGTTTTCTTTAAAAAAAATGTCAATGATTTATTGACGGAACTGTCCATCACTAGTTTTGATTCGTTATTCCGTAAGTTCAACAAAGGACGACATATTCCAAAAATCATTACTGTTTGACCACTTGACACTACATTTCCTCACTACATTTTTTGTGCAATACAGATTGCCAATTACTTGTTAATCGAACTATTAATAATATGAAAGTTTATACATTCATTTCCCGATCGAGCTATACATCTTGAAACATAGCATTGTCTTCAAGATGTTATGTTTAATACAAACAAGCATGACATCTTCATTGGTAAATCAGCAAAGTATCCTACGCACCAGTCACGGTCAAGTTTAATAGACTACTAGTCTATAGATCTTGGTCCCGCCAGGTCTCAATTGACGTCACAGCCAGCAGAACGCGAGTGGGGTGTAACGGGGAGGCCGGCGAGGCAACCTGTCTAGTCCATAAATCTCGGACATCCAATTTAGTCGCATTGGAATTTCTGTCATCCCTGTAAGCCGAATAAAATGGCAAATAACCCTTGGTCAAACAGCATGAACCATATGCAGATAAAACGCAAAGGTGTGAGAAGAATTTTGTCCAGAATAGATAATATAAGGTTATGTTGACATACGAAGATGTTTATAAACTATGTGTTACAGACACACGGTTCGCACCTAGTGTGGTTAGTAACTTTATTCAGATCGATGTGCCCAGAGTGTTCTTATAAGCCCGTGTTTTTTCGTAAAAAAATCGTATGAGACGAGCAGAATGGATACGTTTGGAGATGGAGACGAAGTCGATGATGTTAGGATTACAGAAAACCCAATTCAGTGAACAATTTTTCAGACACATAGAACCTATAATCTAAACGGCAGGTAACGCGAAGAAAAATCTATATCCGAGGAAATTTCAACGACGACCTACTGAAACCCAATATATTTGGCCCAATAATTAAAAGGTTTAGACTTGAGAAACTCACTGCCTAGATCTGATAATTACAGACAATCGATTATCTGTTCCAAGTAAAAGTATCCGTCCCTCAGTCGCAGAGCAGGAATAAAAAGCTGCATGATCACGGTGCGCAAAGAAAACCAAATCCAATCGTCTAGTCATTCACAACTCAGGAAGGTCACTAGAAAAATTCACTAACTACAGCTAAGGCAGAGTGATCTAATGTTTAACAACTTGCGGAATGCGGACAATGTACAGTAGCGAAAGAAAATTTATTCATAGGTAGTCTATAGCCGAAAAAACAAACTCGACTTTTCACACGTGGATTTTAACTTCTTATTGGAATTTCTTACGGTATTATAACTGGACAAAGCTTCTTAATGGATGATATCAATAAAATGTTCGATGAGTTCAACTATCGAACGTAAAATGACTTATGAAGAATTCTTCAAATCTTAAATCTTAAACGATTTTTCTCCGATACTGTACATGAGCGAAGAAAATTCGTAGATGATTGGAGATGAAGAAAAATCTTCAATGTTCATTTTTCGCTCGACATTTGAACTAATCGGAACTTTAATTGATATTATTAATTGACAAGCTTTGTTCAGATATAATGTCGGAATTTTCTATATGAAGGTAAATTCTACGAGGGAAAGGTCGAGCTTGTTTCTTAGGATGTAAACTAACCATGGACCAATTTTCTTTCACTACTGTACATGTTCAATCGTTTATATTCTATAAATATTTCTTAAAAGCTCATGACACAGTGACACCAATAGTTGAGATAAATCAATACTTCCTTCAATCAATCGAATAACTCCTGAACTCGATCAAGTAATTAACAACCTGAAAATCTACTAAAAGCACATAAAGTTGACAATGTAAACTCCACAATAACATGGATTTTGCTGATTGTGTCCGAAAGATGATAGTCAAAGCAAGGAGATGCACACCATGCTTGGCTACAGAAAGCAAATAATAATCCGAATTAGACCTGGAGCATCCTCGAGAACATCGTTACACACAAGCAACCGCAAAAAGTCAAGCAGCTACGAAAAGCAAAACTAAATGCTGAAACTTCCACTTACTTGTTGACACTTGGTGAAAATCACATATGTGATGATCTAAAGGCAAACGCGGTACAGAAACTTCGAGCATAAATGAGATCTACTGTAGGATAGACCATGTTTCCCGCCTTCGCAGGAAACATGGTCACTCGAGCCAGTAAGCGGAGGAGAAATTGTCACTGCCATTTATTCGCTCAAAACACAAACTCCTTTCAATAATACTGCCATACCTCCAGCTTCTCATCAACACATCCATAGCAACCAGCACCTTCACTCCAAATTTCAAAACAGGCCCTCATTAGAGCAACCCATAGAAAAGGGGAGATGAATGGTCCTTAGAATCATAGACCCCTAGGTCACCTACCTGTGAGTTACTAAATCTTGGAAAAAATCATTGTACGTAAGCTCCTGGACTACTTAGAGGATGAAAACCACAATAGCAACGGCCGGTATTCATATAGAGGTAGGAAATCTACTTCTAACTCGTCTACAAAGCAGTTGACCGTCCCAATACACCACTACTCGCCTGTTGGACCTCTCTGAAGCATTTGTGTTCTACGGGGAAGCTAACAGAGACTCGCGTCAGAGCTCCGGTGGGTATGGACGAATATAATTTAGCATTTGATAATGCACGCCACGACATCATAATGAAACAAATCTTACAATTGAACATTCAAGTCTCCTGGTTTGAAAGCTAGAGTACATTGGTAACAGGTCCCAATCAGTTATGATAAACAGAGAAATTATCTCTTCGCAGAGACATGTATATGTTGGTGTTCCACTGGGATCGGTTATCGGACCTGTTCTTTTCCTTCTGTTTATAAATGGCTTCAGTAGTAGAAGTTCTGTTGATTGACAACGCTTAAATAGCAATATATGCTAATGATGTTCAATTGCTGTTAATTCGACCGGCAAACAAGTTGGAAGTGCTGACGCAAGATGCAGAAACAGTATGAGCCCATATACACAACTGGTATACTTCAAATGGGCTCAATGTTAGTTCAGAAAATACTAGGTGCATTTTTCTGCGATTAAAATGAATACATCTAGAGCAGTGGTAGCTGTGTCAAAAGTCTGAGTTAAGCTTGATCCAACTAATATGACCTTCAAACACCATGTGGAAAAACTTTGCTCCAGACTAAATTGGACAATTATGTTCCTCAGTCGTATTGAAAAGTAACTTGATTTAAAATCAAAACTTCTCGTAATCAATGCTCTGATCTTTTCACATTTATATTACTGCCCGACCATGTGGGGAAAGTGAGAAAACGTTTCTGCGATATCCAGCACTGACTGAATTTCGCCGCAATGGTAGCTCGATCACGAAGGATATTTAATAGAGAGTGATCACGCGATTCCTGTGCTAAACAAACTCCGCTGGTTTAACATAAACCATCGACTAGAGAATGATGTCGAGCTCGCAAAATTCAAAACAAGCTGTTATATCCGAATGGGACCGTATTTTTATTTTGTAAGGCAGACCACAATCGGTCAACACGGAACGGAAGTGGCATTGACATCGAGTTCAGAAAAACACAAACGGTTGCAATGATGTTTGCAGTTTCAGGCCCAAAGATTTTCAACCAACTGCCAGCCGACGTAAAACCTTCCACCAATAAATCTTCCTTTTAGAAAATATGTACCACTCTACTGTTTTCCCGTCGGTAAGTGCATGCAGAACAAAATAACCTTCGTATGTGAATAAAGAACCAGTGTCAAATCGCAACACCTCATGTCATTAGAATATAATGCTATGGACTCTAAACCTACCTTGATAGCTCTTTCGCCTTAACATATTTCAGAAAACTGTGCACCCATGTTCAGCTAGGAAAGTAAGATACCTCCCTATCGTTTATGCAGAGGCCCAATTAATCAGTTACGAGTACATCCTTTGTCATTATACTTATTTTAGATTAGTGTATAAATTTATCGTTCCACAAAAATAACACACCACTCACGTACGAATAAACTGTAGATTTTATTTTGTATTATAATAAATATCTTTTCACTGTTTCTTGTGCTGTAAGTGCCTCTCAGACTCAGATAGACACCCACTCATATCGTCGCATTGTTTGCTACCCAATAAATTAGGCTGTACATCTGAATCAGCAATTCTCACTGTAACCAATTGTTATATATAAGATCCCAATGTCAGATCGCAACCCTTTGTCAACAGGATACGGTGCATATTTATTGAGCACTGTAAATCACCCTGTTAGCTCTTACATCGTGACGTGTGTGTCGGCAAAAGCCGCGTTCTTATGTCCAGCTAGGAAAGTAAGATGCCTCCATCCCGTTCCTACAAAGCCCCAGATACTCAGGATTAAGTTCTTAGCTTGTTCGAAATAACAACGTACTGTTTTTGTATGAATGAACTTTTTTATTTTATTTATTCATAATATGAAAGCAGTTGTAGAATTTGTCAGCCTGTCACAACATGAAATGCTTCAATCCTGAACCGCCTATATCTCCGAACCTTTCTCATTGAGTCACAAGATTGGGTGACTTCATACGGCATCTATATCAGCTGTCGCTACAAAAGGTATCCCCTACGCCACGCAGTATCTGAACTCATTTTTATTTCACTACTTGTAAGGATGTAATTCATGTAAATACGCATGCTGTCTTTTAAGATAAATAAAGACCATATCACTTGATATCAAGCGCGTAGCCATAATTTTCCCAAAGCTGCGGGTGTTTCGTGACACAGCGTATCCTCAATTCCACGCAGTATTTGACCTCGCATGTCGCATGATACTTGATGGGATGTAATTTATGTCAACGTTTGGATTTCGTTTCTAGGAAACCAACCTGACCATATCACGTGATATCAAACGCTAAACTAAATTCATACACATATTTTAACTTGAGTAGCGGATAGTTTAATCTTTTATCGAACGAATCGGAAAAGATTATTTATTCTCAATATTTCAAACTGGCTGCATACTTAGTTATGCTAAGTAAAAGAAACAAAATTCCTTTTGCAATGTATTGCTGATCATAGTAGCTTATTGAATGGTCGTATACTCGTCCGCTAAACGAGCTATTGTGTGCAGTTGTGTGAATACAGTAACTGCAATTAATGTTTGACATCGCGACATCTGCACTCACTTACAGCTTCAAGTCGTGTTATAATTCTGACTCCGAGTGAAACACTGCAATCCAGTGATGAATAATAGTAACAAGAACTTTAGTACAGCGCAAGTGGCACTTTAACCAACAATCGAACTAATCCACCGGCTTTTTCAAGTCGTATATATAAAGTTGAAAATATATCATACAGAAGTAAGTGTTTGTCCACGCATACGTGGTCGTCATACCTAATGACAGAACATAGTGGATACAATGTACCGGGATTGGTTGATAACAGTGTCAACAGGCACCTAGAGTTTCGCACCACTGAAATGGACTATAGAACGAAGCACTTTTTCTTGGTACTAATGAACTTTTCTGCCGTGTAGCTGCAGAAATGTAACGGCCGTGTAACGGTTTGGTTATATGGTATAGTTGGTTTCACATCCTTTTACATGACAGCAGAATATACTCTAGTACCAAGCAGTTACACGGCAGTTGCTTTTCTGCAGTTACGATGCAGAAATAAAAATAGTACCAGGAACAAGTGCTTGGTTCCATAGTCTATTTCTGCCGTGTAACTACGTGTAAAATTGAGAGTGTAACTACATGTAAAACTGAGAAGGTAACTGCATGTAAAACAGAGAGTGTAACTACATGTAAAACTGAGAGTGTAACTACATGTAAAACTGAGAGTGTAACTACATGTAAAACTGAGAGTGTAACTACATGTAAAACTGAGTGTAACTACATGTAAAACTGAGAGTGTAACTACACGTAAAACTGAGAGTGTAACTACACGTAAAACTGAGAGTGTAACTACATGTAAAACTGAGAGTGTAACTACATGTAAAACTGAGAGTGTAACTACATGTAAAACTGAGAGTGTAACTACATGTAAAACTGAGAGTGTAACTAAGTGTATTACTGAGAGTGTAACTACATGTAAAACTGAGTGTAACTACACGTAAACCTGAGAGTGTAACTACGTGTAAAAAAGAGAGTGTAACTACATGTAAAACTGAGAGTGCAACTACGTGTAAAACAGTGAGTGTAGCTACATGTAAAACTGAGAGTGTAACTACAAGAAAAACTGAGTGTAACTACATGTAAAACTGAGAATTTAACTACGTGTAAAACTGAGAGTGTAACTACACGTAAAACTGATAGTGTAACTACATGTAAAGCTGAGAGTGTAACTAAGTGTAAAACTGAGAGTGTAACTACATGTAAAACTGAGAGTGTAACTACATGTAAAACTGAGAGTGTAACTACATGTCAAACTGAGAGTGTAACTACATGTAAAACTGAGAGTGTAACTACATGTAAAACTGAGAGTGTAACTACATATAAAACTGAGAGTGTAACTACATGTAAAACTGAGTGTAGCTACACAAAACTGAGAGTGTAACTACGTGTAAAACTGAGAATGTAACTACATGTAAGACTGAGAGTGTAACTACTTGTAAAACTGAGAGTGTAACTAAGTGTAAAACTGAGAGTGTAACTACATGTAAAACTGAGAGCGTAACTACATGTAAAACTGAGAGTGTAACTACGTGTGAAACTGAGAGTGTAACTACATGTAAAACTGAGTGTAACTACATGTAAACTGAGAGTGTAACTACATGTCAAACATGTAAAACTACATGTAAAACTCTGAGAGTCGGTTGACACTTTTTCGACCACTCACGGCTCATTCTCTCCACTACGCTCTAGCATTAGGTAAGGACGGTCCCTGAATGTGTGAACAAGCACTTGCTTCAGTACGACAGTTTTTTTGCCAGTGGAGGGAAATTATGTTGTCACTAAAAATCTAATAAAAACATTCGTTTGCAGTGTTTCACTTGGAGTCAGAATTATAAAACGTCTTATAACCGTAAGTCCAAACACAACGAATATACATATCGTCTAATGTATGAATTAATATGCTCAAGCATTCCATTTTGTCCTCGAATGCATTCTTTGAGATGTAAAGCGACTGAAAACGCAACACCTCAAGATAGCAAAACGTAGATATGTCCGGACCAAATGCACAAGAGTGAGTTAGAACATATCTAAAACCACTTGTCTCCGAATGTTTCCAGCTGGGGCGAGATTTTGAACGTACTCATTTATTCCCTAGAACTAGCAAACCTTATGTGTAACCAAATACCTTCCTCGACAAAATTGTACCCTGGATAACGTGTATTAGAGATTTCAGGTATACTTAGACACAAGAAAACCTCGAGACCTCTCGTGAATAAAGAAGTTTTTTTTTCTAAAGATTGATATTTACCAGCATTTATTTAACAATCGTCTCTCCATTCACAAGTTTACGGTCATCCTAGCCACACAGTTCTTCATTTGAAAGCTTATGCCAAAATTTGGGATAATATTTCATTATTATTTTCTCTCAAGCGTTTATCATCCTACAATTTTCAAGCTGTCGTCACAAAATACATCGCGTACATGCTGGTGTAGTGTACAAAAATGAGATATCCAAATTCTTTTCCAAAATTTCAGTTATACAAGCTGTGGAAAACCATTTATTTTCATTCTTATTGCGTCCATATACTCTGCGTGACGTCACAATAAGCAGAGTGGATCAGCTGTGGGACATGCTGTGAACAATCGAGGTATCCTCTAAAACTCGAGAAGATTTACTTGTCCAGCTAATGGCTGTGTTATAACTGACAAAGCTGACCGTGGCAGTAATGTATACTTCAGGCGCTATGTTGAACACGACAGTGTATCAGAAATATAAGAAAACCCAGCATGGCTAATCACTCTTGGAGATTTCGGATAGTTGATAGAATGTGATACATACACAGCTAAAAAGTCGGTCATTGCTAACTTTACATCTAGGCCTAAGGTGGAGTTAAACTTGGACTCGACAGACAATTGGCCATTGGTAGTCAACCAACAATTTTTGGAGTTAGAAATTGCATCTTCTATTAAATCTCGACATCGCAATGGTTTATATTTTACCAGTTCTCGCTTCAAATTCCTTCACTTCTTTTGTTTGTACTGATCTAAAATAATGTTACGAGTGTGAAGTTTTCTGGACACAATCGTGACAGATTTGATCTCCGATGAAATTGAACAGAATTTCCTTTTGTTGCTGTAGGCTTCAAGTGAGCAACATAGTCAAGCCATTACCATCAACAATCTCACACAACCTTGACGCTCGTAAGAACGTGCACAATATCTAACAGCTCCAATGTTGAACGAGTCCTTGTCGACGGCAGGGCAGCCCTATTTTTTTGCAGTACGAGATTTTGATCAATGTGAACATTTTTAATGAGCTACATGGTCTCGGATCATACCCATTTCTGAACATATTCATGTATTGCGTTATGATTATACATAACCATTTCATACACCAGCGCAGCAAAACACGATAATGATTATCACGACGCGTGACCAACCATCGGCTGATTAGAAAGAATGTTCCGTTGATGACGTCACCACTGCCAATTTGAAATGTTCCAGTAATGCAAGGAAAGCTGAAGCCCCGCCCACTGCAGATCCTCCCACTGCACTACTCCGTGGTAGTACCCCTGTAGCTTTCAGTGAAAGATTTCACAGTTATCCCATAACGGGTTTGGTGGAGACAGCATTGTTGTCGTGTTGCCTGATGGCTCCTGATTTTACGGGGGTATCGAAGCGCTGAACAACTGGTCACGGGATGTACCCGATACAACGACTGGCATTGCAGAGGGCTGCTGGTCAGTTGTTTTAATACACCGATCAAGTGATGTCAAAAATAATCCCATGAAGGGAAATGTTTCCTGACTGATGTATATCACGTAATTAATGTATATCAAAATGCAAAGAATTGTTGCCGATTGACATCATGGGACGTGTAATCGAGAACACGAAGAGCTAATTTGCCACATCTACCAATGTATGTTTTAATTTATACAGAATGAATTCAATATAAGAAATGGATTGAGAATTGGCTTACGAATAAAAGGGATTGTTGCATATGGTCATAATCTGACATTACTATGTGTGGAGCAGCCCTACGGGGGAGTCTGCATTAACTTCGCGTTGGGACTCCGCTGGAAAATGGAAGCAACTACCACTACTACTATGTGTGGAGTATGTAGATGTTTCATATAGTTTATATTGAATGAAACAAAGCAGAAACACTCATTTATATAAAAGTATAGCAAAACGCTGGGAGCCGATTAAAAGGAATCATATATTTGAAAGAAATAGTTATTATTGGCGAAACTATCAAAATTAGGTATGAAAATTAAACTTAGTACAGCAATTACATGTATCGTTAGACGCCCGCAGGTGCCCTATGTGAACTATGCGGCGTGTTAGTTAGTCTAGTCCAACCTACAGTGGGAGAATTTGCGCTCTCCCGGGCGCCTAATAAATGTCCGAGCACAGCTAGGCGTTTTGATGGTTCAATGGTGAAATAATGTTGATGTTGATCTTAGAGAGTGAAAGTCTTAGAAGACCAGGAGGATTTGGAAGAACCCACTTGAACCTTTCCTTTGCCTTTTCGGACACCCTTGAGACCCTCTTGAGAAACTTTGGGACCCTCTTGAGGCTCCTCTGAACCCTGAGACCCCTGCTTCATCCTCCCCGCGCTGTATAACCTATGCACAGAAAAATGTATAAATGTGAACTGCTTCAGTAGAACAATTAACCATTATAGTCCTCGGATTACTTGCGCAGAGGGAGAGGGTGGTGTCGAGATCAGTCGAAACATGTTGAGGCGAGTCGAGTTGATCGCGCCTAGCCGAGACTGGCCGAAATGATTCGAGACAATCCGAGATGAGCTGAGACGAGGAGTCTCGAGGGACTCGGGGAGCTCGGGAAGACCCGGGGGACTTGGGTTACCCTCCTCGATTCGTCGGGCTCTATTGGGACCCAAGGGACCTCTGCCCCCCTATCCTCTTAAACAATGAGCGCGAAATCTATAATCCGAGCAGTTTTCCTGCCCGTGACGAACCTGCTCATACTTTTTTCTTCACGATCCACAATTTTGTCATGTATAATAATGCTAATGAATTTGTGCGGGAGTTTCTGATTGTGATTTTGTGGATAGGTGTTTTTTCTTCAGTCTGTGCTTGCTCGCGCGTGCACGGACCAAATGTAGTTTCTGAGGTTGACCTGGACTGCGTAGCTATAAACCTTGTGACGCATTGCGGTTTGAGTTAATCTAATCCGTGAAGCCATAGACCTTGTACCAATTTCAACGATACTGTCTGTGCGCACTGGCGTTCGTGCATATTACTCTTGGAGTTTTGAGTGGTTGGAGGCAAGGATTCGTTTCGTCTAAGTCTTTATCTTACCTGAATACATAACTAAATTGTACCTATACTTAACTAGACCACGTAGCTGTAAACATTGTGTTGCTTTGCTGTCGGAGATGACTTTGCCCATGTAGCTTGTCCAGTCCCAACGATGATACTAGTGCGCACTAGCGTGCGTTCATATTACTCCATCTGAGTTCTACCTGAATAAAGGAAGGGTCGACTTGAACCGCGTGGCGGTCTAGGTCGTGTTGCGTTGCTGTCGGCGCTGACTATGTTCGTTTAGCCGTAAACCTCGAAGATGATTGGAAGAGGAGGTCCGTTTCGTCAAGACGTTTTTCTTATGCACACCAGCGTGCGTCTGACATAGCTAATTTTTTCCCATTTTTATAACTTTAACAGCGTTGTTTTTTTCTCGCACACAGGCGTGCGAACCTACTGGAGTCCATGATCATCGAGCCCAATGGGGGAGCCTATTATGACTCGCGTTGAGGCTTTGGTGGAACGGAGGATCAAATCAAATCAAATCGTACATCATGGAGGAAAATATAATTTATAATATTATCCAATGATCTTACAGACAACGTCAATGTTGAGGTACAAATCACTGATACATGAGGTTTGAAATCACGAATGCATGGGGATGGAAAATTACGAATGCATGGGGTTGGAAAATCACAAATAAAAGGGGCTCAGTTTGATAATCGGAAAAAAAACATGTTTTTTTCTCGTTGGATAATTGGAGAACAGTTATTTGATTTGTGAGACTATATAATAACTAATACGTAAACTTCAAGTCGAAAAGTCAAGGTATGAACGATGACTAAACTATCCGTAAAACACGTTGACGATAGAAACACCTACCTATTTAAAATTAACGTCTGGGTCGATGAATACCATCAACATTAAAAAATATACAGTTGCAGGTAATAGACAGGAAAACCTATCAAAATTTGAATTCAAGTTGTCAAAAGTCAGGCAACTGCTTCTCAATTGTGCTTTGATTTGGTGTCTCCGTCCGGAACACTCAGCCTTCTCGTCACCACGGTCATTTTAAAATTATAACGCATTGTAACGATCAGACCAATTTGCGCGTTCTCGAATCTTTGTACATTCAACAATCATGGGATATTTCTAAATTTGCTAACAAGATAAGAAAGCACTTGAATTCATGAGCGTGTAAACGTGAACATTAATCTTATTGAACGATGTTTAATTGTGTAGAGAAAAAGTAAAGACTACGGATGCGCCGAGGGTTACTTACAAAGCCAAGCACTTGTTTGGGGTGGATGGATGATTATTCGTTTTATAGATCATTAACACTTTATTTTAGTATTTCATTACTTCTTCTTGCTTGGGCTCTATTATATTTCTCTGCTCTTTTTTCATGGTGATAAATTTTGCAAGGGGTTATTTTTATTATATGCATCGAGGTTGGTTGAGACAAGGTGACCCAGGGAGAGGAGGTACTCGTGGGATCCGCGGGACCCGGGGTTTCGGGAACCCGGGGGACTTGGGAGACCGGGTGGATTTGGGGTGGTCCACTTGGATCTTTCTGGGGTCCTTAGGGACACCCTTGAGACCCTTTGGGAGCCTTTTGAGAAACTGTGGGACCCTATAGAGGC
>SDVV010011177.1:0-15946 GCA_016164225.1 Gammarus roeselii
TCAGGGTTGGTGTGGAGTAGTGCTAGCTCACATCACATGGTCAGAGTTGGTGTGGAGTAGTGCTAGCTCACATCACATGGTCAGGGTTGGTGTGGAGTAGTGCTAGCTCACATAACATGGTCAGGGTTGGTGTGGAGTAGTGCTAGCTCACATCACATGGTCAGAGTTGGTGTGGAGTAGTGCTAGCTCACATCACATGGTCAGGGTTGGTGTGGAGTAGTGCTAGCTCACATAACATGGTCAGGGTTGGTGTGGAGTAGTGCTAGCTCACATCACATGGTCAGAGTTGGTGTGGAGTAGTGCTAGCTCACATCACATGGTCAGGGTTGGTGTGGAGTAGTGCTAGCTCACATAACATGGTCAGGGTTGGTGTGGAGTAGTGCTAGCTCACATCACATGGTCAGAGTTGGTGTGGAGTAGTGCTAGCTCACATCACATGGTCAGGGTTGGTGTGGAGTAGTGCTAGCTCACATCACATGGTCAGGGTTGGTGTGGAGTAGTGCTAGCTCACATCACATGGTCAGGGTTGGTGTGGAGTACTGCCCGCTTGTTATGAGCGTTGCATGAAAGAACCGAGCGTATATACGATAGAAGATAACACTGATGCCTGGCCCTGGTTAGATAGAAAACCTTTGTTTCATTAGAAAAGAGAACTTTACAAACAACAAAATTTGAAACGAGATACTTCATGGGCTCTTCGTCCTATGTTTTTCAAGTAAAAAACGTAAGCTTAACAAATTGCGATTTGCGTATGCACTGAATGCCACCATCAGAGTTGGGGAAAACATTAACGCAATAAAATAATCTACAACAAATTAATTTGTGTATTCAACAGCAATAATATCCAATGATAGCGTCTGGAACATATTTATGCCCATAAGATACGTGTTTTACGTTCTCTAAAGACGGCATATTGCAAAGCTAAATGAAAATTGCCCCAGAGACAGCGTATTGCAAAGTTAAATGAAAATTGCCCCAGAAACAGCATATTGGAAAACTAAACGAAAATTGTCCCAGAAAAAGCATATTGGGAAGCTAAATGAAAATTGCCCCAGAAACAGCATATTGGGAAGCTAAATGAAATTTGTCCCAGAAACAGCATATTGAGAAGCTAAATGAAAATTGCCCCAGAAACAGCATATTGGAAAGCTAAATGAAATTTGTCCCAGAAACAGCATATTGGAAAGCTTAATGAAAATTGCCCCAGAAACAGCATATTGGAAAGCTAAATGAAAATTGCCCCAGAAACAGCATATTGGAAAGCTTAATGAAAATTGCCCCAGAAACAGCATATTGGAAAGCTAAATGAAATTTGTCCCAGAAACAGCATATTGGAAAGCCTAATGAAAATTGCCCCATAAACAGCATATTGGAAAGCCTAATGAAAATTGCCCCAGAAACAGCATATTGGAAAGCTAAAGGAAAATTTGCCATGACTCAAGATTTTAACACCATAATTATTGTTGTCTTGAAGACAAATACTAGTCTGATGTAGGCACATTACAATCATGTCGGTAATTACACAAACAATCACCAATCCCTCATCACATCACCCAGATCACAACCCATCACCAATCAGTCATTGAATCACATCACCCAGATCACAACTCATCACCAATCCGTACATGGACAGTGAATTCATCATTGGAAAAACTTCCGTCCTCGCCAAGATTCGATGCTGCGTCGCCGGAAAACGAGTCCAGCACTTAACCCACTGAGCCATTCAGCACAACAAAAGTTGTGATTCAACCTTTCGTGGATATTGTACTCTTTAGGGTCGACTGCCAATTCCTCTGTTTTATCACTGTTCTAGCACAATAACCGTGCTCGAAGATGTGGTACAGAGAATATACCAACAATAACGTTTTTCCAATGAATTCACTGTCCATATACATAAGTCTCCCAACGTTATTGTTGGTATTTTCTCTCTACCATCACCAATCCATTGCATCACACCACCCACATTACAACTCATCACCAATCCGTCATCGCATCCCATCACCCAGATCACAAGCTATCACCAATCCAAGTCATCTACTGCCTAGAAAGTGTCCGCCGACAGTGACGAACCATTTTGATAGTTTTTTATTAGCTCGAAGCCACACTGAAACAAAATAATAAAGCTTTATATTTTTCCGTAACCAAAATACTGGACGTTTACAAATACTCAAGCGCAATTTACACAGAAATAATTGTTAAGTGGTTAAACTACAGGCAATAACCGGTGCTAGGGGTCATGAAGAAGTTTAAACGAAGAGTGATTAGACGACGTTCCGATCGTCCGTGGCCAGCGCACAGCCCTGACTATAGGATCCTTGATACCCGGCTCTGGGGTAAAATGGATGAGATTGCCCGATAAATACCCAAACCTTTGTATGATTTGAAGTGAATTAACGACGATACGACGGCAAAAATAGAGGAAGGTCGAGTGCGCCGAGCTTTGGATGACCCACGCCGCAGAGTGTAATAGCGTGCAGGACAGCTACGGAGTAGGAGCCCCCCAAAAAGAGAGTAAGATACTATGCCATTTGCTTAATGTTACTAACATTAAGCAGATGGCATAGTTTATCATTTCGTCATAATAGGGGGCTGGCCAACGAATGTTTATTCAAAATCAATTTGATATCGGCTCCAAATTAACAGGGACACTGGAGACACATTACCATTGCACCAAGATATGCCGAATATGGCTTTGACCGCGCGCACGCTGGACCATGTGCACTTTCCTAACAGGATTTACTCATATGAACTGATGTTAGGAAACATCTACTTGCAGCTATATTTTGAAATGGAATATACCGAATACCATACGTGATGGTAAACCGAACGAGGCAGAAACTCAGAGTCTCATGCACGTTCTGCGGCAGGTCGTCAGTATTGACATTTAGACAGAAAAAAATTGCTGAGAACATTCCTTTGTTGTCCGTTTGTTATGTTGTCTACACGCACGCCCACTCAGAGATCTAGGGGTTGTGAGAATATTCCTTTAATGCAACAGTACGCTGAACTTCTATGCTTAGGTCAGCTGAATGTTCAGTGTTGATTTCCTCGAAAAAAAAATGTCTCTACCGAGGATGATGTGACTCGTGAGTGAGTGAAAAAAGAGCACAATTAACCTTCCTAACGAACTTTTGCAAATTACCACAAAAAAAGACTCAAGGGGATTTTAAAAGGCAAAACCGCGAATAGGGAACAACCACAAAAAAAAACTTCAAGGTAAAAAAAAAGAGACCGCGTAGCAGCCCTGATGTGTGTTACGTAAAATGGTGAACACTTTGTGACCGAACTGTAAAACTTGACTAAATTCGTTGAAATATAACGTATGTCTACTTCCTTGACAGCATTCCAACAATTCAAGGAAAAATACATTAATTACTTCAAGTTTTATGGTGGGTCAAAACAGTTAATATTTCCCTCTGTTCTAAGCAGTTAATGAAACTAGTCCAGGACAAGCAGTAATCAGAGATGCGCTTCTAATTTTTAACAAACAACCTTGGTGTGCATTAATGCAATGATAGAACTGTTATACAAGGTGGTCGGACGACAGCTCGGCGCCGTAAAGTGCAGTTAAGAGCCTATACGGCTGTGTGTACTAGGCATTATTCTATCCAAGAACGATAAGAGGTTATGGCGGGCTAGCAGTTTGATGCATAACCGGGTAAACAAGCGTTGCCTGGCAACAGACCACCCCACCTCTGTTTGTTTACAAGCAGCTGGCGCGAGAGCGGCTAAACACACTGCAATGTAAGAGACCCCCGGTGACGAAGCAGGCTATGCTGCAGGGACCATCACAAGGGACCACATTTGTTCAACGAGTACCTACCCTGACATAACAGGATAGATCAGCAGCGGACTGTTGACGAGCATCACGGGATCTGAGTGGCTATCATTATCAGTCAGATAACGTTAATCAACGAGTACCTAACCTGACATAACGGGATAGATCAGCAGCGGACTGTTGACGAGCATCACGGGATCTGAGTGGCGATCATTATCAGTCAGATAACGTTAATCAACGAGTACCTAACCTGACATAACAGGACAGATCAGCAGCGGACTGTTGATGAGGATCACGAATCTGAGTGGCGATCATTCAGATAACGTAAATCACCAACATAAAACTGGCATTTGACCACACTGGACGAAGCCAATATATTCAGTCAATTTTAAGAAAAAAAACATATCGTTTGTCCAATATCTTTAGCTGAGATATGAATAAAGATAGGTTACGATGCACAGTGAAGAGAAATACGCCAACAGCGGCGCAATGCTTAACATGAGTCCTCAATTAGTCTTCTGGCTTCTTCAATGAAACTGACGGCTATTGTCTCGTTCATATTGCTCCCACATTCTGCGGGCTGAGGTAAATCGTTAACGAGGCTTCTTCAATGAAACTGACGGATATTGTGTCGTTCATATTGCTCCCACATTCTGCGGGCTAAGGTCAATCGTTAACGAGGCTTCTTCAATGAAACTGACTGATATTGTGTCGTTCATATTGCTCCCACATTCTGCGGGCTGAGGTAAATCGTTAACGAGGCTTCTTCAATGAAACTGACTGATATTGTGTCGTTCATATTGCTGCAACATTCTGCGGGCTGAGGTAAATCGTTAACGACAACGCGGGAACATGTGTCGACTTTCATCGAAAAAAGTATCGCAACAATGAAAATATTATATATACGAGATGGCAGGCAGTTATTCAACTTATTTCTAACGAGACATCGCCCCACCACAACGAAACGATCAGGTTCTTCAGCATCTTGTTGCCTTATAATAATTAGTAAAACTTGTTTAAGGCATTTATTTCTGATAATTACGATTTGAGTTTTCATTTCGGAAACAGTATTCCCGCCAGGTGTCAGATCCTTCACACCTACCGCGGTAAATGAGGGTAATTCACAATTTCCAGCCGATGGACATTGAGCTCGAGCAGCTGTGATAGCTATTCCACTCACGACGTGCAACGAATGAAATGCTTGCGTCAGCAAGTAGTGCAGTGCTGACACAGGCAAGGTGACGGGTGGCGCAGGGGTGGTCAATGATCCGTGTGCATCCATCACTTTACACCAGGGCACTCGTCTGCGGTTGAAGTATCGGGGGGCGAGATCAAAGGCAAGGTGACATGTGGCGCAGGGGTGGTCAATGATCCGTATGTATCCATCACTCTCTACACCAGCGCACTCGTCTGCGGTTGAAGCGTCGAGGGGGGTGGGGGGGGGGGGGCGGCGAGATCTACCCTCTACGGGGAGATTTAAGATAACACATTAAATAAGAACCTTTCCATTGCATGTCAAGTTTGGATTTCACGACAAGCGCTTTGATATTTTCAAGAAAGTCGCTCACATAAGGTTAAGATTTCGACTATTTTTTTTTCATTCAAGTATTCCCCAAAAGCTTTTCAATTATATTTCGCATTACATCATTACTTTTACACTGTAGGAGAGACAGACAATGATTCAAAATTGTATGAGAGACTGGCAATGATTTAAAACTGTAGGAGAGACTGACAATGATTTAAAACTGTAGGAGAGACTGACAATGATTTAAAACTGTAGGAGAGACTGACAATGATTCAAAATTGTAGGAGAGACTGGCAATGATTTAAACTGTAGGAGAGACTGAAAATGATTCAAAATTGTAGGAGAGACTGGCAATGATTTAAACTGTAGGAGAGACTAGTTATGATTTAAACTGTAGGAGAGACTGGCATTTATTTAAATCATTACCAGTCTCTCTACAGGAGAGACTGGTAATGATGTTTTTATGAATTTTGGATTTCAATACTCGATTGCTGTATTTTTCATTATTCATTTGTTTAAAAAAAGTTACATTTGATTATAGTACTCTACAAGAGCTTTGAAACTCAGCATTTCATGCGAAGATTCTTCATAACTGAAGAGGAGAGACGAATAAAAAATGAACGCCGTTTGTAAATAACATTAAAGTGACTCTTATAGCGGAAAATATCTTGATTACCGAATTAGCCCAAAAGAGCTTCTAACGAATACTTTTCGTGACATAATATTCGAATTTCGGGAAAAAATAGCAGTATTGTAGTACTCTATGATTTATAAAAAAAACATTATGTACAACGATAGCATCATAACTGCAAGAGGGGACACTAATATGAGTATTTTATGAATCTTCGAAGTGAAAATCCCAAATTCTAATTTAAACCAAATCTAAGTATTGTAGCTCTCCACAAGCGCTTTAAACGTTGTATTGCGTGTCTCAGACCTGTAGAAGGAGTCCCGATCCCTGTCTGAGCGTTGTAACGGACGAACGAAGACAGGATGACCGTGCATTGTCGAAGTCAGGGTCCGATACCCTTTTTAATGCTACAAGACTTGACATTCTGCTAACGAACAATAGCACTGTGTGGAATTATGTCTCCCCGATAGGGTGAGGCTGCGAATCAATATTCTAGAATGAAAATAGAGCATCAAGCGACACTAAAGTAATAGTTCGACGTTTCTTTAGTTCTGAAAAATACTGAAAAGCATGTAAGTTGACAAACCAAGCATCATGTGCCTCCCAGCATCTACTGTTGGGTGTATAAATAAACACGATTTGAGTATCCCATTTAATTATGATGATTGATATTTTAGCTTGAATTCCGCTAACGACCTTTCGGCCAAGCACTAGACCATTCACACCTACAGTGGGGACAAAAAGTTTCATCATACAGAAATAGTTCCAGAAAACCTTTCCAATGACGTATCAACGATTTAACTTAGCAATCCATAATATTGGCGTACTCTAACAGAGCTTCAAATTTATGAGTATGTTTACCTACTTTTAACATCCAAATTTGAGAAAATCTCTCCATATATTCTGGTACTCTACGATACTTTTCCAACGAAGCATTGTATGATATGATAGCTTTAAAACTGTAGGAGGAGAACCGATTGAAATAAAACGTTATTTTATATATTTTACCGCAGTTTAAAAATCAAAGAAAAAAAGACATTGCAATACTTCACCAGAGCTTTGAAACGATTTAAATTATGAAATGAAAACGCCATAACTGTTGGAGTCCAGAGTTGTGTCCGAACGTTACAGCGGGCAGACGGATGAACGGGCAGACGGGTGAACGGGCAGACGGGTGAACGGGCAGACGGGTGAACGGGCAGACAGGTGAACGGACAGACGGTTTGGTGGAGGCAAACACACGCGCACTTCTTAGAATGAGTGCCCGATGCCCTTACAAATTACATATGACATACCTTATTTCGCGAGAAGCAGCAGCACTGTGCAAACAAAATGTCTCCCAGCTGGGGCTGGGAGACGATAAGGCTGGGCTCACATACATACCAAGTAATCCAGGTACAAAAATGTTCTCCACTTGATAATTTTGATAAGGTCGACGTTACTTACCTTAGTATTCCTTCGCCGCTCACCTTATGGAGTACACAAATGTTGAAAAGTAGGAAAATTTCACGAGTGAAAATTCCGTCATGAAATTCCAGTATACTGAAAAGTCGATTTTACCCTTACACGTTCAATGACACCGTGTGAAGCAGATCACAAGTACTTAACACTGCCTAACCTGTGGTCAAAATGAGTTATTCACAGGCAACGAGATAAAACTACTATTCACTTTAACAAAAACATAAGGGAATTCTAGCGCCCTCAAGCAACACGATGTTATAGTAAAACATACACCAAATTCATCTACAAAGCACTGGCTGCAATGGCGACGCACCACTTACCAGCTCCGGAGCTGTTGTCATGAGTTACTAGAGACACCAGATGCTGGTAGATGGAGGGAGCCGCACTGGGAGGCGACTCATGGCTCTTCTTCTTACCCGGGGCACCATTGTCTTTTTCCAACTTTCCCTCCCATCCTTTCTTTGTGATGCCTTCATCGTGGTCCGAGAACTGGAGAACCTGAGCCTCGCGGTCCTTAGATACGGTGCGCCGCCGAGTGTAGTTTGCATTGCGAGATTGATCTTTTTCGGAGTTGAGGTCGAACACCTCGAGCTCAGGGTCGTCTTCGAACACCATTGCGTGTGGGTGGTTTTGGAGCACGCCGGACGCCACCAACTCAGTCAAGTGGCGGTTCCTGTACCTTCCGGCGCTGAACGTTACAGATACGCGGACCAGCAGGACCTCAAATGAATTCCACGTTGCCTACCCTAAGGCTGGAGGAGGAGTGTTGCTCGCCATAACTCCTTCTCTTCGTGACTGATCTTCCATAAGTGTAAGCCACAAACATGTGATTACAAATGTTCTTCATACACTGATTCCAGTAGGCACTTGAATTGATCACCAATGTTCAAAATAAGAAGATTGAAGAACAGACACATTTGAATTCTTTTCCATGACTGGCTATAGTCTGAGTATAGAACATCGTAAAGCAATCGATTGCAGTGAGGCAATAGGTTACATTATGTTTGATAGTATATAAGGCATACAAGGCAGACGACAGTGTTTCCAGTCTGATATTTAAAGGCACTCAGGTTTGTATACGATGGTCACACCAGCGAAGGTAGATCAATTTCTCCCTGACTCAACACAGGGACTCAGGTGACGAAGCAGCACATACAATATTCGTTTCGTGGGCTCAATCTTCGCTTGAACGAAAAATGAAATAGTCTCGATAGTATTAACTAGATTAGAGCACGTGTCATCTATTGGGACAAAGGAATACGTAGGGAAAATTGTTCAAAAGCACACGCCACCAACTCGAGAAAAAAAATCTCCTTTACAGAAAGTTATAACTGAAATAAAAAAAGGTTGTGATTTACCTGATATTCTTGAACGTGGATTTGTCGGGCGCCACCACTTGCCGGGATATATTGACACGGCGTATCTCAATAGTAGACTTAGAAGACATCGGGATTCATTTACCAAAGCGCTATATCCTTTGGAAATAACATTTTGGGTAGATGAAGATGGCCATTTTAGAAGTTTGATTTGACCCTCATTTCCACCGGAGCCTCAACGTGAGTCATAATAAGCTCCCCCGTAGGCCGCAAGCGTCATTGATTCAGGTAAGTTCGCACGGCCTCGCGTGCGAAAATATTAGTCTTATCAAGAAGAAATCAAGTACATATTTCAATTGTGGAATACTCGCGTACTAGTGCGTACAAGAAAGTAAAGAGTTAACGCGTATCTTCATAAATGTATTGTTATCTCTGTGCGTAATGGGGTGGAGAGACCGCCTCACTTGCACAAGTGTTAGATGTTTCGACAGCTTCGTATAGTCCGGTGTGTTTTCCGAAAGCGATAGGCTTTTTCCGGTGGATTGGGTCAGTGAGTGAGTAGGCTTCGTAGGTTGCACGGGGGATTTGGAACTTTCGTCGGGCTGCCGTGAGTGCGTTGCAATCCATCATTAAGTGTTTCACACTGATAGCCACTTGGTGGCAGCAGGGGCAAGGAGGCGCGTTTGGTCCCATGTCGACATCTACCAGGTGGTTGTGATTTATCCACGTGTGTCCCGTGCACAAACGGTTGATAAACACTTACTCTTTTCTGTTGGTGAACTTTGTTCCCCATTCTCAGACTGATGGTTTGACTGAATTCATTTTTTGTCCACTTTGTTGCCACATTTCATCCCATCGGGATGTTAGATGGGAGTTGATGATTGGGAACCAGTCCCGGTGAAGTATTGCTAAAAAATGTTCATGGTGAGTAGATGCCTGTTTAGCAAGCGAGTCCGCAAGTTCATTTGCTCTTATTCACGCGTGTCCGGGGATCCAGCAGAATTTGATTGCCTGACCAGTCTCGGACATCACAAAGTGATTGTGCTGCAATATACGTAGAAATGGATGTTCGTAGTGCAGTGTTTTAAGCTGGGTGAGGACATTCAGACTGTCTGAGAATACGACGTATTTGGGGAAACGATCCGTTTTAGCAATAGAGATGGCTAGTTCGAGTGCGTGGAGCTCCGCAGAGAACAAGGAGGCCTCTTGTGGGAGGGTGGCCGAGAGTGGGATGTCCCCGCACACAGCGGCGGCTCCCACTCCGTCCGCGGTTTAGGAGCCGTCAGTCTATATATGGCAGTGCTCTAAATATTCTTCCTCAAGTAGTCTTAAGAATTCCTGCCGGTACGCGTTGGTTGGAGTAGTTGCTTTAGGGTACACTTGCAGGTCTAGGTTGACCGGTGGTGGATTGATCATCCATGTTGATGTGTTAATTTGAAGAATTCGGTAGGAAAATGAAGGCTTAATAGCCTTACGATTGATGTTTAGCGATGTCAGCAGGTTGTCAACACGTAAAGAAAACGGTGGGCATATATGCTTTTCAGCCGCGAAAAGGCGTTTATCGGATAAATTGGTGATTGCCGGGTTGTTGATTAGGCTTCTAGTCTCAAAATGGTATTGTAGCAAAAGTTTGTCTTGCCGGAGCGGAAGTGGAAGTTCGTTAGCGAACACGTTAAGGGATTCGATTGAGGTGGGGTGGAGCGGATCGTGCCGGTTATGTTACGCATAGCATTGTTTGCGATGGTCGAGAGTAGTTTTGGCTGCAGATCCGTAGACAACGGCTTCGTAGTCCATGCGCAATCGTATTATTGCTCTGAACAACGTCATTCCGGTGTCCATGTTGGCACCGAACTTCAGGGATGTTACCGATTGGATAAGTCCCGTCGACCTTTTGCAGCGAGTCGCCAGGGCTGCGAAGTGGGGTCGCCACGTGAGTTTAGGGTCCCACATAAGACCCAGGAATTTGATCGTTTCTTCGTATACTAAAGATGTGTAGTGCAGCGTTAGGGCTTGTTTCAGGTGTAAACCGGGCACAAGAGTAAAGTGCATGCTTTTAGTTTTAGAGGGCTAAAATCGGAATCAGTTTAGGAAAAGCCCAATTCCCGACTAGGTTTAGGCACTTATGGAGTTCATGTTGTATTGTTATGACGCTGGGGTGTCAGTACATTATTTGTAGGTCGTCCACGTATAGTGATGAGAGCAGTCTTTCGTCTCGCGGAAGAATGTCTGCTAACTGATCGATTTTGAGGATAAAAAGAGTGAAACTGAGGACGCTTCCCTGGGAGACGCCAAATTCTTGCGAATATGACGGAGACAGAGTGTCGCCAACCTTGACCCAGGAGGTGCGGTTTTGTGGAAATTGGTGGATGAAACGTAGTAGGCGACCTATCAAACCTCAACGGTGGAGATCCTTCATGATCCCGTATTTCGCCGTAGTGAAGTATGTTTTTTCAACGTCAAAAAATATGGAAACCACATTTTCTCATCGGACGAAGGCCTGTCTAATGTCCGATTCTAGTCGTACGAGGTGGTCCGTTGTGGAGTGGCACTTACGGCCACCGCATCGGATGTTGTTCAGGCCTGCATGCGTTTCGAGGTAGTCGACTAGGTGTGAGTTTATCATTCTTTCCATAGTCTTACATAGGACGCTAGTTAGGGCAATGGGACGATAGTTATGCGGGTCACTGTGACATTTTCCGGGTTTGGGTATCGGGATAATTACGGATTCCCGCCATTAATTGGGAAAGAATGAGTTTGAATACAACGTATTGAACACATTCAATAGGTGCTGGAGAGTGTTGTCAGGAAGGTGTTTGATCATATTGATGTGCACTCGATCCGGCCCGGGTGAGGTTTCGCGAGTGTGGTCGATAGCATACTGTAGTTCATGGCGGGAGAAAAGGTTTGTTGTAGATTTCTTCATTTGCGGAAATGGAGTCTATATGCTCACTTTCTCTTAGGATCTTTCCCGTTGGAAAAAAGCCGTGTAATTTGTTGATTGCGATATTTGGCTGAAAGTCTGAACAAGTTTTTCCGCGATGTCCGCGTATGAAGAATAGACAGTGTCTCCGTCCGACAAGAAGTGGATAGGTCGCTTGGGGCGACCTTTCATAAGTCTGATTTTTCATACACTTGGGAAAGAGGGGTGTTTCGATTGATTGTGTTGACAAATCGGGTCAAGTTTTTTCGCTTCTTCTCCACGCTAAGTTGGCGGAACACGGTCAGTTTCCCTGTTCCAGGCTGCTCGGTTCCTGGGGGAACATGCGCGGCGGAAAGCCCCGTACATCCTTTCATGCTGGTCTATTGCTTCATGTACCTCCGGGCACCACCAAGGTTTTGGGAAAAAGGTTGAGGGTAAATATTGGGGAATGCATGCGACAGCTGCACTTAGGAATTTCTCGTATAGATGTATGACAAGGTCGCGCTCTGAAATGTCTTTGGGAAGGCCCTCCACATCGTCCCATGCGACATGTGGGACGATCCCAGCTGACTTTCCGGTAGTTGAATCGAAGTTCCTGTGCGTAGGGGTTGTTTGGTCGGTTGGTAAAAAGCGATATGATCAATGGTTGTGAGAGCAGGACTCCTCAACCGAGTTGGGACGCTAAAGTGGGGGAACAGATTGATAAATCGATGGCGGTTTCACTTACGAGAGTGATCCGAGTGGGTTGTCTATCGTTGAGAAGGACCAGGTTGTGAGTGTCTATGGTGTTGGCCATTATCACTCCCCTGAGGTCTGTTCTCAAGCATCCCCACACTTCGTAGTAGCTGTTGAAGTCTCCAAGGCGGAGACTTCACCAGCTCCAGATCTGTCATTAGTGTCTCCGTGAGATCGTGGTTTTGTGACGAGCAGATAGATACCACTGTAATTGGTCTTGAGATACATACATTCACAGCGACAGCTTGGAGTTCTCAGAGGGAGGAGGTGATGCTGTATGCTTCGATGAATCATAAGTGCCACTCCGCCGTGTGCAGTCACATTGTTGTGACCTTCGCGGCGATGTATGACATATTGAGGGATTGTAAAGGTGGCAGTGTCACGGAGTTTGATCTCCTGGATGCCTACCCGTAAAGGTTTATGTGTGGAGATAAGCGATAATAATTCTTCTTTCTTGCTTCAAAGTCCCTGGCAATTCCACTGCAGTATTGTGTTGTTGTTCATTCGGATCTGTTTCACGCCCAGATCTTGATGGTCTGGAGCGGTCGCGTGGTTTGTAGGAACTTTCGTGGTGTTCGTGTTCATGAGGCGCAGGTGTTTTAGATCGAGAGCGTTCGCAAGAGTGTCCGCTTTCTGTAGAACATGATCTCTTAGACTCACTACGTTCTCGGCAGTGAGTGCTCTTTTAGAAGGAGGAGGACGAGGGAGTACGATCTTTGTGTTTGCTTCTTGAGCGAGTGCTATTCTCTTCTG
Source organism: Gammarus roeselii (assembly GCA_016164225.1). NCBI lineage: Eukaryota > Metazoa > Arthropoda > Malacostraca > Amphipoda > Gammaridae > Gammarus > Gammarus roeselii. The sequence goes on from SDVV010011177.1 coordinate 13,120, forward strand.
TGGAGTTTTTTTAAACATTTTGAGGGGCTGAGTAGTAGTCGTTGGGATATTTGAGTCGAGTGCGGTGCATGGTCGATGAGTGGTTTCGGGTATCAGTTCTTCGTTGAAGATTTTCAACACGTTATCGCGCAGGCGATGTTCGTTCTCACTTGTGAGATGTTCTGGTGTCGGGCATGTTAGCTGAGGGTTGAATACCTCACTTTGGTTTTCGCTGGGTGCGGCTGCAGTTAAGACGGTAAGAAGTCGTTCAACGCTCTGATCGAGGCGAGCTGTTGCTAATCTTTTTGCTTTGTGGCGAGAGAGCGTCGCGTACCCCGCGCTCGTCGTCGGAGGAATCTTCGTCTCTTCGCCTCATGATTTTCGGGTTATTGGACCTCTTCTCGTGGTCGACCGAGGCAGCATCCATCGCAGTGCTCTCCTGGGTACTGATGGATTCATTGCTTGGGACCACCGCCTCTATTACGTGGGCGGTCGCTGGGCTGGTTGTGGTATTGATAGTACTGGAGAAGGGTGTCGGGGTCATGGTAATAGTTTGTGTTGACGGTACGCGAGTGTCGTCTGGTGGGGTAGACATAGTTGTAGATTTAACTGCTTTGGCGTAATTTAGATTACGGCAGTTTGGGCTTTTATCGTAAAAGATTTGGATGGCTTGTTTTCGTGTGACTCTGCGGTCATTTTGTATCATTGTCATTGGTTTTTGGTCCATCTGCTTTCATCCGTCGCGGTCACCTGCCTCATCGAGGCATGAGCAGTAGTAGCAGTTAGGTTCGTTAGCTGTGCAGTCCTTTCGCTCGCCGGCGCAACTCTCAAAGCGTTGGGGTATGTATGGCTGGCAGTATTTGGTGACGTGTCCGTATTCCAGGCATTTTTTACGCATTGCAGGCCATGTTGCCAATGGGTAAGTTTTTCCCTGTTCGCCCGGAATTTCTATGAATTCCGATGTGTCACGTCCTGGGAAAATGATTTGGTACGCGGTGGTGTGGATGCTTCGTGGTTTAATCCATTCTGCTAGGGAAACGTTGGTGACTCCGTAATCCTTTGCTAAACCTGCACCAAAGCGCTTAGGTCAGTTTTGGGAGTGTATATAATTCGTCTAGTAGCCTTGAAGAACGGATGTATTTCGACAGTTACTTTGTGTTTGTCTATTTTGTTAATTCTTTGTATAGCGTTACTTTGCTCGATATTTACGACGTGGGCCAGATACTTCTTTCCGTGTCGGTTTATGTTTATCGGTCTGCCTAACAGTTGTTAGGAGAGCAAGTTCATCATGGCGAATGGGTTCATTGAGGGAGCAACTTTGTTTGCACCGCTATCTACAAGTGTTATGAGGAAGTGGGTAGGGAATGATGGTGATCTTCTCTCCTGGGTGGGAGGGTTAGCCTGGGAGGAACGGAATGCGGCAGCAGCCTCTCGTCGCCCGACTTTGTGCTCAGTTTGGTATTGCAGTATATCTCTCTCAGTCTTGTCCTGGGGGCAGTCCGCGTGTCCCGTAGGGTGGTCGTTTACTTTGCAGTAAAAGCAGTGAGGTTCTTCGGATGGGCACGACAAGGGATCGTCTCGCTTATCGTGGTTGTCCTGGGAGCAGTGTGAGCATCTTTTTTTTACCGTTACAATTTTGGCTCGTGTGTCAGTATTTCTGGCATTTATAGCATCGCATCGGACGTCTTTCGAAGGACGTAACCTTGGTTTTGGCGTCAAAGAAAAGTATGTCTATGTAGTTAGGTGGGGTGAGGCAATTGAATTTGAGCAGAAGGGCGGTGGCGGTGTTTCTTCTTGGTTTGATTTTTGGTGCGATTTTCGCTTCAACTAAACATTCCTCGTATTGGACAAGTCCGGTGATGAATTCGTCGACTTCATCACTCGGGAGACCCTCGATGTAAATCAGGCCTGAACTCATGGAAAAAGTTGTGTGTGGTATGATTTTGCAAGGCTTTTTGCATATTCTGTTTTTGCAGAGTATAGTGTCATTTCGAACTTTTGTGTCTACTTCAATGGTGAAGCTATCGTCACCGCTGGCGGTGATATTGAGAATTGGACGGCCAGTCATGGAGCCCAGTTCTTCTCGTAGTTTATAAGGGCAAATATCCGGTCTGTCATTGACATCAAATGTCATTTTCAAGTATTCGGGGAATTCAGGGCCGTTGTTGAATAGATAGTGGTTGTCAAATCGATTTGATTTGATTTGAGCCTCATTTCCACCAGAGCCTCAACGTGAGTCATAATAGGCTCCCCCGTAGGGCTCGACGATCATTGATTAAAGCAGGCTCGCACGCCTAAGTGTGCGAGGAAAAAACAAAATAACGCTTTCAACGTTAGAAAAAAGTGAAAGTTTTAGCAATGTCAGACGCACGCTGCGCAAAAGAAAAAACGCTTACTCGAAACGGACCTCCGCTTCCAATCCGTTAGAACATTAAGTGTGATATGTACGCACCCTAGTGCGTACAGGTAGCATCTTCGAGATTAGTACAAGATCAGTGGCTACACGGGCAATAACAGCTCCGACAGCAACGCAACACAATATTTACAGCTACGCGGTTTAGTTGTATAAATACAATCAATTAATTTAGGTAAGATAAAGTATCAGATCCAACGAAACGAATCCTCGCCTCCAACCCCTAAGAACCTCACAAGTTTTATGTCCATACGCCAGTGCGCTCAGATAGTATCGTCGAAATCGGTACAAGGTTCACGGCTACTCGAACAAAGTCAGCTCCGGCAGCAACGCAACGCAATGTTCACAGCTTCGCGGTCTATTTTATTTATAGTACAATTTAGTAATAGATTGACTCCAACCGCAACGCGTCACAAGGTTTTATAGCTGCGCAAT
>SDVV010011178.1:0-15946 GCA_016164225.1 Gammarus roeselii
CAAGAGGTTTAAACAACTCGGCTTAACCGACGCACTTAGAGACTACGGCAAGAGGTTAAAACAACTCGGCCTGACCGGCTCACTTGCGACTCGACAAGAGGTTTAAACAACTCGGCTTAACCGACGCACTTAGAGACTCGGCAAGAGGTTTAAACAACTCGGCCTAACCGACGCACTTAGAGACTACGGCAAGAGGTTAAAACAACTCGGCCTGACCGGCTCACTTGCGACTCGACAAGAGGTTTAAACAACTCGGCTTAACCGACGCACTTAGCGACTACGACAAGAGGTTAAAACAACTCGGCCTAACCGGCTCACTTGCGACTCGACATGAGGTTTAAACAACTCGGCTTAACCTATCGGTCTCTAATGATCAGCTTCAAAGCTAAGAAATGTAGTCACAATGTTGCATAATCTGCCTGCGGTGGAAACAATGCTGGACTAACCCAAGCCAATAGCAGAAAAGCAGGACCAATGAAGGGCATGATGGAGGCATTTTATGTGCAGGTAGCTTGCACATCTGGAAATGACAGCTCGAACCTACTGTCCTTAAGTGAACCATCATTCACAGCTAGAGCTAAAGCACTGCAACAGCCACTGGAAATGACAGCTCGAACCTACTGTCCTTAAGTGAACAATCATTCACAGCTAGAGCTAAAGCACTGCAACAGCCACTGGAAATGACAGCTCGAACCTACTGTCCTTAAGTGAACCATCATTCACAGCTAGAGCTAAAGCACTGCAACAGCCACTAGAAATGACAGCTCGAACCTACTGTCCTTAAGTGAACAATCATTCACAGCTAGAGCTAAAGCACTGCAACAGCCATTGGATTAGCGCAGTAATTCAGTATCGAAACATACAACAAGTTTGATCGTTATATCAATCCCTTACACAAGAAATAATACAGCATCATACAACTAAAATGTAATATCCTACAGACATTTAACACTGTTAAAAAATAAACTGAATCCTGACGCTGACTTACATTAAGCCGTGTTTAAGGGTCTTGGAGCGAGCACCATGTCTGCCTCAGAGTTCAAATATCTGCTGATATTCTTGAACTACTTTTATTCTGATTGTTAAATGCCATACACCTTTCACTTTCACAACGTTGATAAACAAGGATATATTCCTAGAGTCATATGCACTTCAGTTAGGTAGGACTGAGGTCTACTTTGCTCGACACAAACGGTTTGGTCCGGGAAAAAGATTAATTAATTTCGTTCACGGAAACTGTCTGCGTCTGGTAGGATCACTGGACACCGCCTACCCTTACGCTGGCTGGGCGACTACTGACTTGCCAGTCCGCAGTAGCCTATTCGTACTGTCGTTTCCAGAGGCAATGCTTGACCTTCAAGAGTGCCTACATGCAACCAGTCAGTTGGCCGAAATCTGGGTACACTTAACTAACACGTTAGTGTTAGTGAGCATCTACTACATGTCGTTAGTGTTGGTGAGCATCTATTACATGTCACCATTCGTTTATGTTGATCACACTTGAGTCGTTGGCGCAAGTGTGAAGACGCGACATCAGCCTTTTTTCGTCGTATCTAGTTTTGCCACCTCCATTTGGCCTAGTAAGTGCATGAACATTTTCCCCCTCAACCCGCATATGTTAACCGCAGCAAGTGCGTATACGGCACCGACATGACATTCCATTCAGTTACATCATCTGTATGAATAATAATAATTGAGGTTTCAGCGAAGAGTTTGAATTTTTTACGGATTAACTACGTCGGAGCAAAAACTTTGTGCAAAACCGATCAGAAATAAAACTCATATAAAATCATTGTAACTTATTTATCCACTTGCTTACGATCATTTGGTATTATGGAGTACAGATTTGGATATATCTTCACTTTGAAATATCTTACGCGGCACAATATGGGGACATTTATCTTATTTTCTGTTGGATACAAAATTTTCTTGGTAACCGTAGTAGTTATGGTAGAGTAGTTGTATATCACGGGGTAGTCAATACATTACTAACAACACGTATGTTTGCCCCGCGGGGGGTAATTACGTACCCTAGAACAATACGTACGTTGGCCCCGCAGGTTAGAAACACGTATTTTTGCTCCGCGAGTTAGAAACACATGTCCATAAGTTAGCTTTGGTATGGTATGATGGGTTCCACAATACTCGTAACGTAACCAGCAAATATAGCCAGCAGCACAACATAACGTACTCATTACTTTAAGCCGCTTAGCTGCCTTTTAATAGCTTGACGCCCTTACAAAAATGGTGCCTATTCTGAAAGACAGTCGGACGTCAAAGTCAATTCTATTAATGCATTTAATAAACAACGACAACTACTTGTCCCTACAATACCAAAGTACTTATTAACTATTGCTAACGTACTCAACGTCTCCAGTGATCAGCACAGAGGCTTGTATGCGTAGTGAATCTTCGTCCATTCTTACGTGGCCGAGCGATGCTCGACTAGGCGCAATCCGTCCGCCTACCACTGCAAACTAACGAATCGCTCGCTGTCAACTAACAACTCGATATCATTCCGGGCCCGAGCACACTCCTCGCCACGTTGAACACATCGCGAACTAGTCCCGGAAAAAAAACAGGAAACAATTGGTATACATACCAAACGAACGTGAAGCACAAACCAGAATTACAGTTTGAATCTAATTCTTTACTTCATCATTTAATGCGGGAGGGCACTTGTAGAAAATACATATCTACTTGCCCTATTCAAGAGATGACATCCACAGTATAAACGATAATGTTTGCGCCGTTTTGTAGAGGATATTGTTGTCGAACCATCTGGGCAGGCTTAGAGTGACGGGCTTTTCTGCATGTACTGCCGCAGTGTGTCCGACTTCGCCTGCTTTAGAATCGTCGCTATGCATGCAATAATAGTAAGGTAATACCACTAGATAACGTTGTAGGTAAATTACTGCGTGTGATAATGTAAGAATTAAAAAAATACAGTCAAGAAAATGCCGAGTGAAGCTATGAAATCATGGGTGGAGATCAGTAACTTAATCCACATCTAGACGTCAGAGGGTGTCATTTGTTGCCATGTGGGTTGCTTTCCTCCGCATCTTAGGAAACCAAATTAGAGTTGATTTTAAAACTGTGTCGTGAATAGTACTGCGGTACTCCAACTCCGCCCATGGATAACGGCTTCAGGAGTAACTATACTCAAGTGACTTAATGACTAGGTTGTTTTTTAGGAATATACGTAGAGATAGGTTGGACTAACCCCTACAACATTTAGGTTAGAACACTTTAGAGTAAGGTAACCAGTTGCAGAAGACAATGGTCTCAAACACACCGAAGTTAAGTAGTCGAATTTAGATTTTCAAAATTATCGAATTTGGAGCTGACGAGAAAATAAGCACAACAATTGGTCCGAATTCAAACCGGATCATATTTCCCTATAGACACGTTCACTAATGGAAAAAAGAGCGCTGAAAACCTCATGTTTATAGAAGCACTTATGTTGCTGATGGCCGCCACCTTGTTGTAACATTTTGGGGCGTTTTTTGGCAGATCTATACAAGCCACTTAGGGAAGCGAAATTTGTTCAAATAGGGCAGAAGGATTGGTCCTCCAAACAATTTTTGTTTTCAATGATCGCAAAAAAAAGCCATTGATCAATCATTTGAATTAAAAAGTTTGATTCAGTTTGAATGAGGCCGAAAAATGTGAAGTAGCATCGCTGGCAAGCAAAATTATTTAAATAGGGCAAAAGTTTGGTCCTCAACATAATTTTGTGAACACCATGATAGCAAAAAAATTACATTGCATGGTAATTAGAATGAATAAAGTAGTTTTGAGTTAAATTGCATTTCATGATTGCAGATGGGTGACAATTTTGAAGTCGACAATTTTTAAGAACTGCGGCAGGGAGCGATCGATGAATAACGGGCGTTATTATAGCCAGTCTATTTATGCTAGTCTTTTTGCGGGTTTGATTTAAAATTAAGTTACCAGGTAGAAATTCAAAGACAATATTTAAATATTGTCTATAGTATGAAAATGTTCAAGAACTTGATCACAAGAAATATTCAAAGTAAAGAATTCAAATATATTCCACGGTATGAAAATTTATTAATATCTAAAGTTAACTGTTGTAGGTTAGGAGTTGTGATTTTTTTTGCATTGTGAATATTATTATTTCCTTGATATTCTGAGTAATAATTTGAAGAACAACTGATTGCGGAAGAATGCGGAATTCCAGGGTCTAGTGACTTTACGTTCTCGCCTGCGAATCAAGATCCACTCCATTCATCGCAGCAGAAAAGCAGGATAAAATGGATTGTTACCAGGCCACGGCATTTGGGCTCCTCCACAAGCAAATGCTTGAAGTTGCTGCGACGGATAGAAACATTCTAGAAGAAGCAAAAGCCAAACTCATTGAGGAAAATGATAAATCTCTTGATCATTTCAAAATCACATTGTCAAGGGTTAGAAGAATGAGAAGTGAATTGCAACCCGGACGAGCTAGTGAATCTGCTGCGTCAGAAAGCAATTTTTTCCACAGAAATATGAGGAATAAGCTGCCCACTCTAGAGATGCTGGATTTTCAGGAAACATTCTCATGTACACATCATTTTGGCAAAGCTTCAGAAATGTTCATGAAAATGATGACCTGGGGCCTTTTGAAAAGTTTTAATACTTGCAGAGCAAGTTGAAGGGTGATGCTACAAATGTATTACCTGGTTTTACCCCAACAAATGAATCCTACCCACCAGATGCGAGAGAAGCAAATGTATGTGTGCATGTATGTATAGACATACAGCCGTTTCCCCCTAGTTGAGAGGGTGGCTAAGTTAGGCTGACACAGGGAGGGGGAGGCGCTTAAACTTCCAGTTACTAAAGTGCCGTGTTCACGCCGAGGCTCGAACTCGTGACCAGCAGCACCAGAGGCTGGCATTGCAGTCGGGCACGCTAACCACTCGGCAACGCGGCCGCGTGGTTTGCCTGTCAGACTGCAGTGCGGGAAACAAGGATTGCATAAGGATGGCACATCTGGATGCACTTGATGATCATCCAGCTCCTATTGAATCAATTTCATATCTTCATGAGTTCAAGCACAAGTTGGAAAAAAAACTTTGTCATATGAAGACAGCAGGAATTGATTCAAATTATTCCACGAATTGTTCCTTCATAATAGTGAACAGGATCAGACGCAAACTACCATCAAGGATCCAAAAAGCCTGCAGTAGGGGGAAAGATCTAGATGCTGCATGGAATTTGGCTGATCTCCGAGAAACACTCATGTTAGAGATCACTAGAATTGAGAACTACGAGACTAAGTTCAAGCCACATGTAAATTAAGGACGGAAGCCAAACTTTCAAGGGAGTTCAAATAGCAATTCAAATGGTCGGCATCCCAGATCATCTGACGGAAACGCCCGAGGACCTCAGTCAGCTGTGGGATCCTTCCAAGTAGGAACATCTGGATGTACATTTTGTGCTGAAGAGCTTCACTCTATCGCTGTAGAAGAGATGAGACGATTGATGAGAGAAAATCTAGGGTATCTGATTTGAGATTGTGCTTCAAATGTTTGAAGTCAGGTCATCGTTCCGGTAAGTGCCCTGTAAAAGCATCGTTCTGTAAGAACGGCAAAATCCCTGGGCATCAAGGGGAACTCTGCTTCATAAGAAGCAAAGATCGACGAAATAGAGACAAATCAGCAGCAAACAATGCTAAGAGTACAGCTGCAGTAGCTACCAGCTCTGCAGCAAACACTCCCACTTGTGCAGCTACAATAAATGCACTAGCAGCTGGATGTGGTAAGGCAAGCACCCTGCCTACGGCTACAGCCATGGTTGCTTTGAAACAAAAAGGGAACAAAACTTGTACAAGCCTTGTTTGATCAGGGGGCTCAAAGATCCTTCACCATGAAGGGAATCCTGATCAATGATGACACAACATGTCGACATACCACCCTGGCAATTACCGGTTTCAACAGCAAAGGAACTGAATCACATTATGACGTACAAAATGTGACCATAGAAGTGTCGGCAAATGAAAACATTTCAATGGCTGTGATAGTAGTTGACACATTGGCGGAAAGACTCAACCTGAGTGGAGTTAGGGAGCTGGCCACTCGCCTGTAGGCCAAGGGATGTATCTTGACGATCAAATTTTAAAATACAGTCCAGTACTCGGTTGACATGCTCATTGGAGCAGATCACTACTATGATTTAGTGTTTTATGAGAAACAGGATAAAATATTTACCGTATTATTTTCAAAGTTCGGAGACCTACTGTCAGGCCCTACAAAGGGAATCCAAATAACACTGAAGTCAATGTGATCAGTGCTCTTAAGGTAGCAGTATCAGACTTGGAAGCATAAAAAAATGTCGTCTTACTGTGGTGATTGGACATAATAGTATATCACATGAGGAGGCCCTTCCGGATGATGAAGCATCTCTCGAGCAGTTCATCAACAGCATCAGATTTTCTGAGTGCAAGTACGTGGCCAGATTGCCATGGAAGGCAGCTCATCTCACACTGCCAATTAATAACCGTTCTGAGATCGATCTTAAGCGTCTGAGATCAGAACCTGAACTGTTGAATTACTATGTCAGTATAATGCAAGAGCAATTGCAAAGAGACTTCATTGAAAGGGCAAGTGACATGAAACCACTAGAAGTATGCCAGTGTCTTCCTCACCATGCTGTGAGAAATGCATCTCTAATAACACCGTTGCGTGTGGATTTGATTGTACGCTGCACCATCCATGGTCCCGGAGCTACCTCAGATGTCGATGCGATTTAGACTGGGGCCGCTAGCTGCCTGTTCGGAATTTGCAAAGGGAGTCTTGGTGGTTGGCATGGATGAGCAGAACCGAGATTTCACAAGATTTCGATGGCATAGAGATCCCAATCAATGGACACCCACCGTTTCAAGGTTATCCTTTTTTTGGAGCCACCTGCTGACAGTTCAGTATGAATGCCCCACTTAACCACCACTTGGAAAAGTATGATGGGCAGTGGGACATTACAGACAAGATCAAGAGGAAGATCTATGTTGACAACCTCTTGGTAACTGCATCAATCAAAGCGAACTAATTACAGTTCTACATAAAATCCTTCACTTCACGAACACAACCACCTTCACTTGCGCACAACTTCCACCGAGAACACCTTGTTCAAGATATACATTCCTCTAATCCGCTCATGTCCACCACAATACACATCCCCTTAGACTTCCTCCACATAACCACCTACACCTTTGCCCTAGTTGACTTCAATGAGCACGACCTCTACTGGCACGACCGGAGAGGTCGTGCTCAATGAAGAGCGCTGACCGGAGGGGCAGTGTTCTCATTGATCAAATAGATGCAATGATCACAGTAAACAACACAGACACTCCCACTCGCAAACCTTTGAACCCAAACACTCAACACACTTCCCCAGACGTCTTCTTCTGCTCTCCCAATCTTGCGTAGAAATAGATATGTGTGAGCAACGGATGAACAAATGGCGGGACGTGCTTGCAAACACCAACTTCCAAACTTCACCATCAAACTTATGGAAACTCATTGGGAGCTTCAACAACATAACACAAACCACATAGAGACACATGAGGCAATCCTAGCACCCAACAGCCACACCATACCATCCATCATACCAACAACAGACGGACATACTCCACAAACACTACGCAAACACCTGCCATCTACAACACCATCCAGACAATAGGATGATACCCAACATTATTAACCCCAGACAACAGTGAACACCGTATTCATCCTCATGTCACTCCACAGTCCCACTACCACAATCCTTGGAGTAACTTATGACACAGGGCTGGCATTCAAACCTCACACAAACAACATCGGCACAAAAGAAAGACCAAGACTGAACGTGTCTGGGGTACTTACACAACCACCTACGGTCACTCCGAGGAATCGATTACAGTCCATACCAACGAACAGTCCATACCAATTTCCCTCCTGCATAAGGAAACCAAGGTCCTCCCTCTCAAACATCATCTTGATATGAGAGGGAATCTTTTTTTAACAAGATTGTAGACCTGACTTATCCCTGCCACAACCTATTGAACCCTCGTCAACCCAACAGACACCTACACAACACACCAGCACCGCACATCGGCTCCCTCTACACGACCATTGCCCGTCCTACAACAACACATCTATACACAAAAAGATACGCATTTTATGGATTTTATAGTTTTTAAGTCTGTATTTGCTGTAAACGGAGTACAAGGTCAAATAATGACATGTAAACTGTGAAATTATCATTAAATTGATAATTGACAAGTGTTTAACAAGATCAATAACATGGTAAACCATTCGCCATCATTTTTTGTAATTAAAGAGCCAGTAAAATTGTATGAAATAATTAGAAAATTGCAGGACCAACTTGTAATAATTCTACATTTGAACACCACACCCACCCTCCGCCCATGACGTGTCCGTGGCTCTCCAGCAACCGCGCTTGGAGGCCATTTTACCCTCGTTTAAATACTCGGCGGGTGACCCTCAACGTGACGCACGGCATGCACGCCACAGCTGGGCTATCAGTAGGTGAGAGAATGGAGCTCGTTTGTGCATGTGGGCCTTCACTCAAATAATTTATACAGCCACAATAATGTTTGTACAAGTCTATAAGTTTGTATAAGCATGTTGATCGATACACAGGACACAACCAATAAATTCCAGGGTGTTCGATGCAGAAATGTTCGACAGAAGAGGGCAGTCGCCTGTTCATTGTTAAATAACTAAGAATGGGTATTAAATTTTCTTGCGAGAGAAATTATCACGAGATTGCCTGTCTTTAGTACTACATGCAGTGTTAGATATATGCGAGAGGAATACTCCATTACCCGTCAATCGCACAGAAACTATGTCTAAAGAAACACGAATGGCACTCTAAGGGCACAGACTCACTACGCCTTCTCCAAGGCAGGCCTCGGGCTATGATGGCAGCAAAAATCAATAATCTACCAGCCATGAGCATTTTCCGAGGATAGGGCGTAAAAACACATAAATGGGGAGGCGGTGGTCCAGGAATGTATATACCTACATCGAGACACCTATAGAGGCTGGCTAAGCTAAGTCACACACACAAACGTCAGAGCTCTTGCATTGGTTGAACACAGAGTCAACACGGTCATACAGGGTCACCCGCCTGAGGTGGACGTGAAGGAGTTGGGGCTGCTCAGGGGTGACCGGGTCCACCTACCGCGGTTGAGGTGCAGGCACCACACGGCCCTCTAGTAATACCAGCATAGACTGGGGAATGACCCGTCCGCTCTTGTATTGCGATGCCGGGGTTCGCCCGATACGGTCGAGCACGTCGTGACGTCGTGCCCAGCCGTCACACCCGGCAAACTCGACCATAATATCACATCGGTGCGTGATCTGTGAGAACGCCCGAGAGACAGCATTGACTTCCTCATGGACGTAGGCATAATATAAATGCCAACATGCACCCGTCGTTAGGCTCCTGGGCTTCGGGCTGGGTTCCTGGGCTTTGAGCTCTTCCATCGCAGTGGGAGTTGTGGTTGAACAACAACAACAACAGCCAAAGTGAATTTACACGAATTTCACAGTTCATCCAAAAAAATTGCGGGTGATGGTGGGCTCAACCTCTGGGAATGGGCTACATATGACCAGAACTCAATGGACTGACAGAAAAAGAGGGTGAATCGGATGCCAGACTCACTGTCCCAGTTTTAGGACTCAGATGAGACACCGTCCAAGACATTTTGACGGTGGCTCCTTAAGAGATCGAATCTGGTAAACCAACAAAGAGAATTATCATGCTAGATTTAACCGCGTAATTTGATCACGTTGGGTTAACGACTCCCATTACCATCCTGGTGAAGGAAATATGACAGTCAATGGTAGATTGGGATAAAGATCTCCTTGAAGATATTGCAATTAAATGGAAAAAACTGAAGGAAGAGTCCACCAAGATGGGCAACATACCTGTCAAACTCAACACAGAGATAGGACGGTCAATGACCCTTCACACATTTGTAGATGCTTCCGCAGTGGCATAGGGAGCAGTGGTATAAGGGGTCACCGTTTTATGTGCCCAGATTGTAGTTGACGGCAGCTTTACTCGAAACAAGGCTCACCAAGTATGTATGTGAAGCTTATGAAATGGAAGTCAATGTTGAGGCCATACACATGTGCCAGACAGTCTAGTGGCACTGGGCTGGATACATTCTGCACGACCATTGGAAGCTTACATGCAGAAAAAGAAGACAGACATCAAGAAAATTTCTTCCCAACCCTAATTGGTAATTTGTTTACACGCGTGAAAACCTTGCCGACTTGATAACTCGAGGAGTCAACCTGAGGAAACTCAATGTCAAGCCACTTATGGTGGCACGGACCTAAAATCATAACGGAACCCCAGGAGTGGGAAAACTTTCCTGCACAAGTACACAGGGATGCACTTAATAATGAAGAAGAAATTTCACCCCAGAGTCCTTTCTACTGTTAGTGGCAGACGATTGTGGCACATTAAAAAAATCAATAACCGCCTTTGGGTGGATAAACACGTACATTATTGCCTCAAGATCAAAGTGAGAAACCGAGGTACAAACAATAACACAGTGCGAAACAAAGGTAATGAACAAAATTTGACACACAATGTGATGAAATGGGCCGAAGATTGGATAGTATACGAACTTCAGAAAAGGAGCGCTTGCGGATGAGATAAAATTCATTTGCTAACCAAGTCGTAAGGGTTCCACTCCCTTGATGAAAAAGTTAAATTTGAGCATCAAACCTGACAAGCAAGTGGTGATAAGCAGGATCACAGAAGCTCAGATGGAGGAATCTATAAAAAATCCCATCCTGCTACCTACCAAACATTGGATATCTAAAATGATCATGGAAGATATCCACAACGTCAAGCACAACATGGGAATAAACCACGTTTTGGCCTGCCTGCGTCAAAGGTGGTGAATTCCGAGTTTTAGCTATTAGAAATTGCGTGTAGCGCAGTATTGAACTTGGACCACCAATTTTCCCTTTCAGGATATAGGGTGAGTCAGTCTCGTAAATTTGCTGTACCAGTTGTTGATTTTGCGGGTCCTCTTCATGTGAAATGAAGGAACTCGAATCAAAACACGGTACATTGCACTGCGCACATGTGCATCCATTAGAACAGTTCACCTGGAAGTTGCTAAAGATCTGTCTGCAGACGCCTTCTTGAGAAATCTTCAAAGATTTTTTGCCCACCGCTCTAATCTCCAAATACTGATCATTGACAACGAATCAAACTTTGTGAGCTCCACCAAGATACTGAAGTTTTGGGAGGAACATCGCAGGTCCGGAGCACTCTGAATCAAAACAAATGCAAGTGGCATTTCAACCCTAGCATGGCCCCTTGGTTCGGAAGCATCTTCGAGAGGATAGTGAAGTCGTTCAAGCTTAGTCTACAGAAAACGTTGCACAGAGCCATGGTGACAGAAGATGAACTACACACCGTACTCTGCGAGATAGAAGCGGATCTCAGTGACCGTCCGCTAATCTCTATCCCTGACTCAGTGGATGACCATCAACCCCTCACACCATCCCAGCTGGTGCATGGATATTGTCCGGACAGCTCATCTGTGGCAACTCTTGACTCGTGGGAAGAGCTAGATCCCTCCATGATCACAACAGAGCTTCTATCATGACGTCAGAAAAACGTTTATAAGGCTCTTCACCGTTTCCAAACAAGATTTAAGAGAGATCATCTTACCAACAAGGAAAATCATTGCACACAAGATGGGTGGTACAGTTCAGATCCCTGACGAGGGCCCCAGACTGCTATGGAGACTGGGCAGGATCGTCGAGATTCACGGAGGCAAAGACGGTCGACCGGCAACTGCTATATCCGTTAGAGGTGTAAGCAGAGGAACTCATTGAAAGTCCCCCAGAGCCGTTGAGTCAAGACTCGACGTCGCCTCATCGTGTGGGCCGCGAGTTTGAAATGGAATCACTTGCCACCGTCAGCAGCACCAGAGATTACTTCCACCGCTGCAGTGCAAGCAAGCTAAGCGCTGTCAGACAAAGGGCAGCATAGGCAGCACGCAAAAGTTTTGTCACTTCAATTACAATAGGTACTGATACGATTTCTTCTTGATTGGGAGTGTGTAGAAAATACATATCTACATGCCCTACTCAAGAGGAAATTTTCACTGTTTAAATATATGTTTGTGCTGTTTAGTAGAGGATGTGGTCGTTGGAACCATCTGGGCAGGCTTAAAGTGGGAGGTGAAGAACCCCCCCGCCCCCGTTTTTTTTTCTCCCGAAGCAGTGTGTCCGACTCTGCCTGCTTTAGCACTGTCTGCAATTCATGTCACAAAATAAAATTAATACTATTAGATAACGTTGAAGGAAAATCACTGCGTGTGATGATGTAAAGAATAACATAGTACATTAGCCAAGTTAATGCAGAGTGAAGTTACGAAACCATAGCGTAGCTAAATAATTAATCCACATTTAACCGTCAGAAAGCGTCGTTCGTTGCCATGTGGGTTGTTTTTCTTTGGGTTTGAGAAAACCAAGTTGAAGTCAATTTGAACTGTGTCGTGAGCGGTACTGCACCACTCCAACTCCGCCCATGGATAACGACTTCAAGAGTGGTGTGACTCAATGACTAGGTTGCATTCAGGAATATACGTAGAGATATGTTGGGCTAACCCCCTAAAATGTTTAGGTTAGGACACTTTAGATTAAGGTATGATAGCCGGCGGAGAACTATTCGACAAAGATGGTATCAAAACATGGATGATAACCATAATGACCTTTTGTTACTCACTAGAATATGGTAGTCTATCCCCGTTAAAGGTAAATTAAAGGGACACTTCCCTATTATCCAACAATACTCCTGTTTGGATATTGAGTTTTGTCTAAATTTCAATGGTTACTAGTTAAGTATCTCAAAACAATCGAATTTAAAGCTGACGAGAAAATAAATTCAACAGGGCCCACACAAGAAGCGCAAACCGGTACGGGCGTATCGATTTTGCGTAAAACAAATGGAGTTGCCAACTATGAAAGAACTCTTATCGTACAGACTAAAATGGCGCTAAAATGTTTCATACTTCGAACCTTTGTACATGATTTAATATGTGTATTGGCAGTAGGTAATTACCAACACACTCCTCTTCCACATAATGTGTATTGACACCTATTCTAGCTGTGTGGCGATACGCTTCCGAGCTATGCTCCTATACAACAGCCAGCAAGGGTGTAGCAGTACTTGGTTAGCGTGCCAATGGCGATGATTATCGGGTAGGGTGGTGGCAAGGGTTTACTTGCTCAGCCTGGCCCTCAATTTCACTCGGGTTAACTTGACCACATATCGTTGATCCTGAATCAGTCAGCGCAGACAGAAAAGGATTAGTAGGCCCTTCGTTTAGAGCTGGCAGTCCTTCGCTATCTACCGAGGGGAGTTGAGGGCTCCCTCGAGGGGAGAGCTGAGAGACGAATTTCCTTGTGATGTCAACTTTGGTCGTTATTTTCACGATTTAAACCAGACTCACTTAGTCTGGATTGAATCCGCAAGCCACCAGTATGAACTTGGACGATGTCGCCCACTGCAGACGAATTCTTGCTTGTTGTTTACTCCTTGGCGGACAGAGGTTGGGTATTCTCTCCAGAGCCCAACTTGGAAACGTTGAGGTATGCTTCAACCTTATCTGACGCCGCGAACGCAGTTCTGTATTGAACATAGTAGGATCATCCTCTTTCATTGGATCAAGTACAGCTATGGGTGTACTGTCCATGCTGTTCCTAAGCATGAGCTGAGATGACGTCAACGGCTGGGATCTTGTACTAACACCGAAATGTTTGTCAGCGGCCTGTCCTTAAGATTAGCTTTCAAATGATATTCGCCTTCTAAAACAATGGCTTTTTGCATAGTTTTCTTCAAACTAACTTTCACTTATTTCACAGTCCTTTCGTAGAGGCCTCTTAACCGCGGTGCTTGGCTTGAATAAACAGAAATTTGCACTTATTTTGATTCAGAGTACCTCGAACGCTGTGATGTTCTTCCAAAAATATCTATTTCTTAGCGCAGCTGACAAAATGTGTGCCGTTGCCACTAATAAGCATCTTGTGATACGAGCGATGAGCTGAGAAACGCTGCAACAGTTATGGAAAAGTTTCTGGCAACAAATCCATGTGTAGTAATCCTGTTTGTATGATAGCTAAAGAAGATGCACAGGTGTACAGTGCGGCGTAACACTTCAGAGTTTGCAAACCGTCTATCACAAACAGTGGAACAGCATTGTCTACACCAGTCACTGTAAAGGGAAGTGCTTGTTCTACTCTGCCTAGTGGTTGCAGAGGAGCTGGAGCGCCCGTTCACGCAATTGGTCACTGCTTTTATTCTATGTCGAGCTATTGGAGTCCACCATCGCTGACGGATGCTCGCAACAACATGATTGATACCACGATTGCGTCGGTTGTGACGTTCTTGGATGATTGACTCAGTGATACGATGTTTGCTGGACAGCAAGAAATGGGGTATTTAACTGTGTCTTCCACCTCTGCCTGTGTGACCGGAGCTCTAAATTTCCCTCAGCTCTAAATTTCTCTGTTTCGTCAATGTGATGCATCTCTTTGGGTTATTTCCTCTGATGATTTCCACTGCATAAGAAAATAGCGGATTGCAATCCCTTGATAACACAAAACCTTACCCTTGAATTTTTCTACATTCCTTTTCAACCGACCTATTGTATTCACCAATTAGCGGTAGGATTTCCATCTTGATCATTGATGTGTGGAAAGATCCCTTCATATGTTTCTCTTCGGTTACATTCAGGGTTTCAGTGAGGAGCTGGGCTGGCAATATATCCCATTCCTTGAGTTCGTTAATTTTTTCGTACCGGGCCATTACAATGGATAGACTTCAGCTGCTCACCGCTGAACCCCCGGATTATCAGCAGAAGGGACGTGATGCAACTTGTCGTCTAAACGGATTTTATATATTTATTGTTTGATAGCTGCTAGTAGGCCATCAGAGCGGAACTATCCTAAAGCAACTGGGCAATGGCATCAAACATGTTCAGCTACTATGTTGACTCTAGTTGATTTTCTTCGCGCACAGGCTTTGTGAGCTGAGCCCCAAGAACGGCAACAGAGAGTTTCAATCTGGAAACAGAGAGGGTTTTCGCATGGGCAATGCGTCCTATAGCCATCAATAATGTGATTTTCTGTCGCTGACGCTGTACACAGCTGCGCCGTAGGCCACCGTTGAGGCATCTACGAAGATGTGCTCGGTTGTTTGATTGGAATTTTCATTTGTTGTTTGATTGGAATTTTCACAATTTTCGACATATCCTTTATGAGCTGGCTCCAATTAAATTTACCTCAATAGTATCTGGAAGATCATCATCCCATTGTTCTTTGGGCTGGGGTGGACAGATTTATTTTTCTATATTAGTAGCTTTGCTCTGATGGTGACTGCTGTCATCATCCCAGGAGGGTCAAACTGTGATGATAATCCTTAGGAATGATTTTGTTTGTGGCAAACCTGTTTATAGGTCCCTGGAGGCTACCATCGTCGAATCTGTTTTGGTGTCCCACCTGTTTATAGGTCCCTGGTGGCTACCATCGTCGAATCTGTTATGGTGGCCCACCTGTTTATAGGTCCCTGGTGGCTACCATCGTCGAATCTGTTATGGTGTCCCACCTGTTTATAGGTCCCTGGTGGCTACCATCGTCGAATCTGTTATGGTGTCCCACCTGTTTATAGGTCCCTGGTGGCTACCATCGTCGAATCTGTTATGGTGGCAAACCTGTTTATAGGCCCCTGGTGGCTACCATCGTCGAATCTGTTATGGTGTCCCACCTGTTTATAGGCCCCTGGTGGCTACCATCGTCGAATCTGTTATGGTGTCCCACCTGTTTATAGGTCCCTGGTGGCTACCATCGTCGAATCTGTTATGGTGTCCCACCTGTTTATAGGTCCCTGGTGGCTACCATCGTCG
>SDVV010011179.1:0-15946 GCA_016164225.1 Gammarus roeselii
AGAGAGAGATACATATACATCATCATAAGCATGATGCCACCAAGACGCTGTCACCAAATATACCCAGGGTTTCCTCTCACCCGCACGACACCCTAAGATGGAGGCACGCGATACCTGTTTCATCACGCTGCAGTAAAGGTACGAACATGATTCTCATCCTGACAGCCACTGTACTCCATTCACGGCGGCAGCTCAGTCTCACCTCTGCACCGCTAGCGAAAAGTTCTAAAGGTCATTCGTTCCCCAAATGGTGCGATATTAACACCTTGATATACATATTATATTGATGTATTGGTGTTACGATACGTGTTATTGTAGATGTTTTTTTTATGTGTGATGTTTATTTAGATTGTTTCCATGCTATTAGGTTATATTTACTTCATGTTATTTACCTGTCTTGGTACCTGTCAGTTTCGCACTTCTCTCTCATACGCTCATAACAGCTGCCTAGTGGGGTGGCACTACTTAAACTGGTCAGACCGGGGAAAACATGATTCATCTTGTTACGGTGTGATTTATACAGTGATCGTGAACCAGTGATGCTTTATTTGTATTAGTGTGATGATACATGTTATTGTAAATGGATTTATGTGTGATGTTTCCGTGGTACTAGGGATATATATATTCCATGTTTTTGTGTCAGTCATGGCCCCCTGTCAGTATTGAGTTCTCACATGGTCATACATGTTGGTTGGTATGTCTCACAACCTCCCACAACTGATACGACCAGGGAAACGTGTTTCATCTTGTTATTTTGCTTGTTAGGTTATGCTGTGATTTTGTTCAGTGATCGTATACCAGTGGTTCATTGCTATATTGGTGATATCGTATATTATAACGTATCCCAAAATGCATCTATCTCATCCTCCTTCTCTTCAATTTTCAATTTTTTTTATAGAACGCTCATGGCATTTTATCCAGGAATGTCTGAATGATTGCATTTGCGTCTGGAGTTATTACTGTCTTATTTACCAATAAACTTTTTATAGATCAATTACATGAACACGGCTTTGGACATTGGGATGGCTAACGAACCCGTTCGTTTCAAATATAAGTGCTGAGTTAGTTTTAAGATAGTGAAGCAATCCTGGGGATAGTGTCTTAGCAACGGGAGGTAATGAGACCGAATATATTACTGCAACATCATCGCTATTTTGTGACTCATTTTGTTTGATCGCTTCCTGTGTGGGCTCTGTAGATATGTTATTGCGATAGAGTCCGTTAATAAAATTAAATAATTTTAGTGATATTTCAGGCGATGTATTCAAATCTAGCATTTCTTCTCCACGCCTACTTAATCGTTGACTGTGATACGTTCTGCTATGTTCTGCTATTTCTGACCCTGTTGTGATATATATGGGTGCCGCGTTACCGCCCATATGAGTTGCTGTAAGCTT
Organism: Gammarus roeselii; assembly: GCA_016164225.1. NCBI lineage: Eukaryota > Metazoa > Arthropoda > Malacostraca > Amphipoda > Gammaridae > Gammarus > Gammarus roeselii. The sequence goes on from SDVV010011179.1 coordinate 1,398, forward strand.
ATCCATCTTGGATTTTGGAACAAGGTAATAAATCGATTCATCCATGGATTATTTTTGTCAAAAAACTGACTGCTGCATGTAATATTAAATTTAACAAACCCTCCACGCACGGTTGATGATGTTTTCCTCTTGGCCTCGGAAGATTTACTGCCAGACGATTTACTACCTAATTGTATTATTATAGAATTGAATTTATTTATCCGTGACTTGGTTTGTTTATCACAGACCAATTTTCCGCTCTCTCTATTTCTAAATATTTCGCAGATGATCTTAACTTCCGTATCACTTAAATGTTTGACGAGTTGACTACGTTCGGATGATTTTAGTTGATTTATTTTATTATAAAAATTCAATTTTCGTTTCAAAGTACGTTTATCACACATCACGACACAACGTTTCCTTCATTAATCCGCATAGGTTTGCTGTCTGGATAATCAGTATATAACACGTAAATTTGCTTTCTTCCTCGCTTAATTCGGGTCTTCAATACCTTGATAGCATAAATATCAGGTTTGTCACACTGTACTAGACCGACGCAGCTTCTTCCAGCGTATCCGCTGGCCAGTCATTGGCCAAACTATTAGGGTGATCCGATGCCTAGTAACCCAAACTACCAGCGTCATCCGCTGCCTCACTGGTCGCAGGCTCGACAGCAGAGCCCGCCATGGCAGAGTGAAGCATACGCGCAACAGACTCGAGCTTATCATCAATCAAGATCATTTTACAATATGGGCATAGACAAAGGTTAGTGTATATTTTCAATAATTATTAAATCTTCACCATATGAAGTCTTCCTTGCTCATATGTTTGAATACGATTTCCTCTTGACTGAGGAAGCTAGATATTAAGTCATTTTGATTTAAAGTTTCCATGCGATAAATTCTTTTTTGTTACGAGTCATATTCAAAAACATTAAATGGAGTCGTTGACACAAAATTTTCAGCTTCGATCGTCAATATCGGCAATGTATCTAACACCTCAACGGTACATCCACCAATGTAGACGAACAGGTTACAACATGAATCGCTTATTAATGTATAAAGGAGGTGTGCTGCAGCCCAGACATTAGTTCAGCTTATAATCTCGTCGACGTCACACCTTCCTCGCACAATGTATGTATCCAGACATTTTCATTCTGGAGATTTCTTTGCTATTTGTGTATTGTTTGATCCGTGCTTTATTCGTTAATGTAGTGTTTTATTCCTGTAGGATGAATCAAGACGATATGACGGATGCGCCATTGTTGGATGATGAGGGAGTATCCCAAGCGTCGCAATGTCCGCAAACCCTAGAGTCGCAATGACCGCAATACTCGCGAAGCCTAGCGCAAGCCCGCAATGCGCTTCAACCCCCAATCCGTCTTCGGAACAACGCGGAATTCAGTCAACTGCTCCGGATCTACCCGGAGTTCAGGCTACTGTTGAGCCATCCGTCGCTCAGTCTACTGATGCAGTGTGTCCTGTTGAACCATCCGTTGCTCAGGCTACTGCTCCGAAATAACCCGGAGTTCAACCTACAGCTGCATTGGATGCGCCCTTGCCGCCGTCTCCTGTTGAGGCGTCAACTGTCGAGTCGGGAGTGGCTATATTTCACCCACCAACCTCTGAAGGTGTTTTGGACCAGCATTTCGTAACATCGAAATTTATCACAATCACTGATCACGTCAACATATCATTCTTGATAACATTAGGATGCAGGGAATTAGTGAAGCTCATTGAACCAAAATTAGGAACATTCCAGAGACTCCAGTGCACCGCGAAGGTTAAAATGGGTAAAACCATGGAGGATGCATCTATAGAAGAGAAGGACTAGATAGTAAACACAAAAGCGATCCAGCTAACAAAAACAATGGATTTAAGTGAATTGATTGAGGATCTCGGGGTAGATTTACAAAATAAATTAGAAAAACAGGAGCTAGAAGGTAGTGACTGGAGCATTAATACAATCACCGCTGTTGACCTTAAATTCTACAAGACAGGAGCTAAAGGAACAAAAAAAAACAGGGTAGTTATGTTCCTTGGCATAACAAATTGTCCAGGCGGGCATCATATAGTCAACATCAAAACAACAAACAATAATTGTCTCCTGACAAGCATAATTGCCCATTTCCTAATTACATGAAAATACAAATCTCTCAAATTTTAAACGACAATCATGTGATACATACATCCCATACAAAAACACTTATTTTAATTTTCCTAAACGTCGATTAAACACACCTGTGGCTTTAGAAGATTTTCCAAACATAGAAAGAGATTGTGATGTCAACATTAGACTATATCAACTCACTAAAGAGAAAGAAGGTTTTGGGCTGGTTAGTGTATACAGAGGCAGTTTAGAGGCCAGTGAGGAGCGCACGATCCACCTTGTGCAAATCTTAGATGCTAATCATGTCGCCCTCATTCCATGTTTCTCTACATTTATGCGTACATTCAGACGTACGAGACATAGAGACAACTTTTATTGTTCATACTGCATGCAGGGCATGCACGAAAGCAAAAAAGAGGGTCACTTAAAATTATGTTCGTCCACTACAGGCTTGCAAAACATCGGCATGCCTGAAGAAGGGGAAATGTACCAATTCTCAGCCATGCATGAAACAATGAAACCCCCTGTTGTATGTTATTATGACTGTGAATCTGTGTTGGAGCCCACCCAAGAGGGGAAACATGTAGTTAACATACACAAGTTGTGCATGTACTGTTATACTCTTGTGGATAAAGACGGGAAAATTGTAAAGCACAAATTGGTCGATTCGACTACAGTTCCCCTTGAGGAGATGGAAACACATCTTGTTGAGAATATGTTGCTGGATTATAACGAATACATGTCAACCCTACCATTGTTCCCCATCCTCGTCCTCACCAAACAAGACGTGAAAAAATATTGCGAAAGCAAAACATGTGAATGCTGCGGAGACGCTTTTGGAGAAAAGGGTAAAAAACGAGTACGTCATCATAACCATTACGTTGAGGGAGTCTTCGGCCCCAATAAAGAGGTAATAACAGGAAACTACATAGCGTCTCTTTGTTCTAATTGTAACCTGAGAATAACGGAGAAACTCAGGTACATGTCTTGTATTGCTCACAATGCATCCGCCTATGACATGCGCTTCATACTGAGAGGATTGGATGGTAAAAACTTTTCCAAAATAAATGTTTTGCCAAAACAGTCGACTCGTTCTCATTCCTCAACTCAAGTTTAGACAGTCTTGCCAAAAATCTTATAGATAGTGGGCATGACATGACACTTCTCAAATCCCATCTCACAAGTCTCGGATACAGTGACATGGGTCTAGACCTCGCCACTCGAAAAGGACATTTCTGCTACGAAGCCATCACATCGGATTCTGTGCTGGACCAAACTGAGATCCCATCGCAACAAGCCTCCTACAGTCAACTTCGAGGGAAAGGAATATCGGACTCTGATTATACTGGAGTGATCGAAATGTGGGCGGCAGCAAACTGTAAGACGTTGCGTGATTACATGATCATATACCTGCTCATCGACACGCTGCTGCTGGCCGAGGTCTTCCAAAAGTTTAGGGAGACCATGACACGCGACTATACCCTGGACCCCGTCCATTTTATGAGCGTCCCTGGCTTTGCAATGCAAGCCGCCCTCTACGAAGGAAAGATGAAATTTTCGCTGATCAAAGATATCGATCTCCTGAACTTGATTGTCAAAAACACACGAGGCGGATTCGTAACGTTGATGAAAGGTCTTACCAAGATAAACAATCCCCGATGCAAAGACTATGAACCTACATTACCCGTGTCTTCAGCAGCAATGTGGGACTTTAACAGTCTTTATGGTGGATGTTTGAGCGAACCCCTCATCATTGGCGAAATCCTCGAGCTCACACCGTAAGAAATTCAAGCATTCGACTTGGAAAACACAGACTGTTCTGGCGAGTATACGTACATTGTTTGCGTGAATGCCCAAGTCAGCGATGAAGTTGCAAGAAAAACAGATGAGCTGCCACTCCAGCTACATCACAAAGAGATTACCTTGGACGATGTTTCACCCTTCACAAAAAATCTCTTGGCTGGCTCAGAACATCTCAAAAACAGAAAACGAGCAGATCGTAAGCTTGTTACTAGCCATCTACCTCAAATTGACAACCTCGTGGCCCTGGAACTTCTCCAAGAACTCCTCAGGCAAGGACTGGAAGTCACCAAGGTTCATCGAATTTTTCGCATCAAGCAGGAACCGATCTTCAAACTTTTATCATGAAAAATATCCAGAAACGTCAGAAGTCTACGAACGCCTTTGAAAAGACCCTGTACAAATTTTCATCCAATAGTATATACGGTAAGCTGCTTTTCAACCCGCTCAACAGAAGTCTAGAGGCAAAGGTCGTGTGCACCCCCAATGATTTCCGAGAACACGCTGCCAACCCGCTCCTAAAAAGCTACTACGCCACCGGTCCCGAAACAGTCATCATGATTCTTAAGCAAAAAAATATCCGAATGGTTCATCCACTTCAAGTTGGATTCTTCGTGCTTGAAAAAGCAAAAGCCAAAGTCTACAGCTTCTTCTATTACACACTGAAACCACACTGACTCGTTGCTAATCCAGTTCAAAGGCGTGGTCGCCATTGAAGCGGAAATGCGCAAAGCTCCCCTGGCTGAATACATGGACTTCTCCAACTATCCCAAAAATCATCACTTGTTCGATGAATCCAAGAAAGGACAGCTAGGACTATTGCAAAGCGAAACAGCTGATGACTACCCGAGTGAAATCATCTGCTTACAACCCAAGTGTTACAGCATGTTGCTTGAGTCCAACTCAACAAAATCGGCTTCTAAAGGTGTCAATTACCAGACACAAACCAAAATCAAACATGAACAATACAGAGATATACATAACCAGATAACACGCACACACTTTGAGAAAATACACAACATTCGTGCGCGAGCATGTCAACTCCAAACTGTACGCACTATCGAAAACTGTCTCAGTAAATTTGAGAAAAAGTGCCACTATCTCGACGCATGCACAACTCTTGCCTATGGGCATCCGGACATTCCCAAGAAATCCATTGAAAATAAACCGTCCGTCGCTAAAAAGAGGAAGCGATGTGCCTTGGCTAATGAAATCGATGAAGAAATGGATTTAACAAGGAAGAGACGCAAGCCGGGTGAGACCGTCTTTGGCGAATACAGTCGCGATGAAAGCAGCTACACGTCTCCAGGATTTATCATCTAAATATTCATAAAATGTAAATAATCCTTGTATGTAAATGTAAACAAATAAAAAATATAAAATTTGTTTGATTGTCCAAGTATTAAGAGTATATATTGTTGTCTACAAGCGGTTTGTTGTCAGTACGACGTAGGACCCAGTGCAGGATGCTGGAACCGGAGGACTTTTTCGTCTATGTCTCATCGCTAGGTAGTAGCCAATTGTATCAAAACAATACGTCATCAAGTTTTACAAACAGTATTTATCCAGGTATACAGCTACAGGGAGAGTGGAGCGTTTGACTTGTAGAAGTATTCTATAATGATTGGTTCAAGAAAAAAAATCAAGATATACAATATAACATTGTAATCTACATAGACTATTTGAATGGTGAAAATGAACGAATCGGCATGAAAAAGCTTTGTTTATTTCTTCCGAGAATATCTCAGGCAATACACTGGAAAATTACATCTCCGAGCTAGAAATCAATATAAGAAAATGTGTGATAAGCAAGCAAATCATTTGAGATGAAGGAAAATTGTTTGAATATGATAAGACCACACGACGCATAAAGTTCAATGCCTTTATTCTACAAAAAATGTCGCAACACAAATATACTGAGGCTATGGTAAATTGGTACTCTGTCGGAGAAAGATCGGCTGATTTAATGGGTGGAGCGATTTGTAAATATAATGTCGGTGAAGGTGACGTAAGGGAAAAAATGTCCTTTATGAACGATAATGTACGCTACATAAACGTTTACTGCGATATAATTTAACTTAGTTTTATGGGTGATAAGCAAGTCAATATTCTTGATGTTATTCCTATTAATAACTCTTATTCATTTGCACGCGCCCATGTCATATAGAAAAAAAAATGCAGCTTAGTCATATTGATTCCATTTCCACCGATCTACGAGATGGTGTTGGCGGTAATATCCCGTTCAGGGATGGTGAATCTAGCCTATGCGTATTGCATTTTAAAAGAAGCTAGACCCTTATAAATATAACGCTGGATAAAAAATGTCATTTGGTATCAAGCAATCATGAGGGTGGTATATGCATATCCGTCGTACAAACAATACGAAGTTTTATTCGTGAAACGTGACAAAATATGCGGTGGAAGTTTACATGATATTGACAGATTCACAAGTCCGAAATCGTACCAGAGAGGTAGCGGTTTCTTCTCAACCATAGCCAGTCTTGTAAGACGCACATTGCCTTTTCTACGAAGAACATTATTGCCTGCAGCTGCCGATATGGCTCGAAACATGGCACACGATTACTCGGAGCAGAAAGATATGCGACAATCAACAAAGGAACATGGGATTGCTACACTCATGAAAATTATAAAGAAAGCCATGGTTGGAGGGAAGACCGCAGGAAAAGTAACGAAAAATCGTGAATCGAAGAATATTCATGTAAGAAAGATGGATTCGTGTCGTCCATTGTTTAATTACTAATAAATACCAGTGTTCATGTACCAATACCGTTAGTTTCGGGGAAGGATCTATACCGACAACATGCTTGGTATATCATCTCTCATCATGACAGGGCTAGAAGCCCCTACGGAAAACTATGAAATGGGGGTGATTGATATGTTCCCCTTCATCAACAAAAAATATTTAATTGAATCAAGTATCGAATCGAAATTTGAAAGAAACTATCTAGGTACAAACAGTAGTCTAAATGATGGTAGAATTGCCGATTCCTTTATAGAATTTCATATTCCAGGATCGGATAATGAAATGGTTGACTTGAACTTGTTAACTGCAAAAGTGAAAATCCGTGTTAGAAATGCAGATGGAAGCGCATTGGCCGCCGCTGCACATGTTACACTCGTTGACGGATTCTTTCATCGTATGTTCCAAAGTCACTCTCTATTCCTAAATGGTGTTCAGTGTGAAGGAAACAGTTATACAGGACTACTGAATAATCTCAACACCTATACATCCATGAAGAGCTCCGATCTAAATAATAAAGGGTTGAATATGACGTATAAATCATTGCAAACACCCATTCCAGATACCGTCGTCGCGGCAAATTTTACTACTTAAAACGGAAATGAGACATGGATTCAAGAAAGTGTACGTCACGGTATACATATGATGGGGCCACTAAACTTTGACGAATCCGGTAGCAATAGTTATCTATTGGATAATGTCAGCGTAAATATACGTTTGGAGCTGGCCAAACCTAGTAGCGTTCTTCTAACACATGACAATGAACAATACATCTATTTAGTTAATTCATGTAAATAATGGTGCAAAAAAATTGTGCCATACCCTACAGCTTTGCTGTAGGGTATTACATGATTGAAAACATGTTCGATCGACCTTATGACAAAACAATCGTGTTTCCTACCGGTCAAAACTCAATCTCCATTGATTCCCCTTCCAACGGGGTTGTTCCACATAAATTAGCCCTGTTTCTCATTAATCAAGATGCACACAACGGAGCATATGATCGCAATCCAAATTACTTCCAGCATAATGATATCACAAACGTTATTGTTGATGTAAACGGAAACTGCGTAACCAACATTAGATCATCGTTTCCATGAGAGTGTGCCCAAGCATACCATCAAACCCTTACAGCTCTAGGGAGACGTAAGAGCGCTCATCTCATCACAAGACAAAATTTCCCTGCAGGAAGAAGTATATTTGTTATAGATACAAGACCCACCGACTCTGAAGATGTCATTAACCTAGAAAAACTCTGAAGATGTCATTAACCTAGAAAAACGAGCAAACATTCGTATAACAGTGAACTGTGAAAATCCACCCACTATGAATAAGATCTTGTTCCTGGTAGGTTATACACTCGGTGTCATCCAAATAAATTCGGCAAGGAGGGTATTCCCCAACTATCTACAGTAAACATGGATAATAATCAAATTGACCACATATCCAAGAGCCTTCCAGTTATGAAACGTGCCTATATAGGATGTTTTGCGGAAAACAGAATGCCCATGCATCAAATGAATGGCTACATGATTGTTAACAGCAAAAGCGATCCTAATAAAATGGGACATTGGATCCTAATATTCAAAAACGGAAACAAACACTACTTTTTTGATTCCTTTGGGTTCAATCCAAAAATATATGGAGGAAATATAGCATCGTATTTTAATATCCATTCAAAAATACAACTTGTACTACAGAATCCAATGTAGAGTGATCTATCGTTGGTCTGTGGAGCTTACTGCATCTACTTTGTCTATTATCTATGTCAAAATTTACCAGTTAAAAAGATAATCGAGCGATTCTCCAATAGCGCTCGACGAAGAAATGATATCAAGGTTGAAAAATTCGTCATGATCATGTCTGGAAATCAACAATCCTGCAAGAAGAATATGTGTGGAGTCTTGACGTTTAATACAGCTTGTAAATTATTATGTAATTGTCAATAAAAATATCTTATAAATGTATGATTGTCAATATCCCCCAAAAACATTCACAGGACATAGCAGTGAACGTGCATTATGAAAGCAACGAAGTTGCAATATCCCCACAAGCATTGAAATGCTAATAACCTTATGTAAATATATAACCCGTTAACACGTATTATGTAATTGTCTATAAAAAAAATTCTTATAAATAATGATTGGCAATATCCCCTAAAAAACATTCAGAGGACACAGCAGTGAACGTGCATTATGCATGCAACGAAGTTGCAATATCCCCACAAGCATTGAAATGCTAATAATCTTATGTAAATATATAACCCGTTTCCAGCATTCCGGCTGGTCACTTCTTCTGCGTCAAACCAGTTACGGTACCCTCCGCTCCCGCCCTCCCCGTTTCTGCGCGAATGCCCGTACGGACCGGTTGAGTCAAGGTTGCATGCACCGCGTCATACCCCGACCGGCTCTTTTATCCCTATCTATAATCCTCCACTAATTTGCGTTTGGATTCCCTTTACACTACTATTGGAGGCATACAGTGCCGCACTAGGGCACTGGTAACTACCCGGCCATGGCAGCCGAGGACAAGGTTCCTCATTATTGATATTTTTTTTTTAGTTTTCATGTACATTAACTTTGTAAACAACAGTTTTGAAAATTCAACATATTTGCATGCGATTCCGAGTAAATCTATAGGACCTTTCAACAATGCGAGTCAGAATTCTTACACTTCACCAATTTTCAATAGACATGCTTTCTTATTTATGCTGCCTAATGATATTTCGTCAACCTCTTGAGATATGAGTCCTGCCACTTTTGCATCAGCTCCTTTAGCCCTATGCCTACTCGACCTCTTTAGTTATGAGTCATGCCATCTCTACGCCAGATACTTTAGTCACATGGATACTTGAGTTATTGAGTTATGAGTCATGCCACTTTTACACCAGACACTTTACACATCTGGCTACTCAACCTCTTTTATGCAAACCCCTTTTACACAAGGGACTGTAACTATGTAAATATTCAACCTCTTGAGTTATGAGACATTTCACTTCTACACCAGGTACCTTAGCCGCATGGCTACTTGAACTATTGAGTTATGAATCATCCCACTTTTGCACCAGATACTCTTGAGCTGACTCCCACGTCCCGTTCATACCAGACACTGTAGCCCAATGACTACTTGACCTCATTGATGTCTTTGTCATCTCGTAGATTAGGTGAATAATTTTGCAAAAATTGCTATAGGAAAGCGATGAATATATGAACATCACTTGTAAAGTAGTTCTAGAGATTTGAGGATTCAGTTTATTAAATACGTGAACTTGTTTGAGCTTCAATAAAATTCTCAGATGAAAAATGTGAAGAAATACAATGAAATTATCTCATTAGGATTCATAGACGCAGTCTCATTGTCACAAATGCGGCTAACACTCCATCAGCTGCACCAAAACGTAGGAGGAAATGGTGTAGAGGATAGTTTAGGCAACCTCTATTCCCACAGGTACAGACAAGAACGGGCTCCTACACACAAGTACATACAAGTATTGATCCATATCAACATGTACACACAAGTACAAACTTCTGCTCACAGTTACGGACCTTTCATCACAAGTACACACACATACGGAGTGCATCCAACGAACACAAAAGTATACACAGTTGCATTCAAGTACTCAGGGCTAAACACCAATGAAATTTCCTTGCTCACATGTACTCACAAGTATAAATTCCTTGATCAAAAATACACACAAGTACAAAAAACTTGCTCACAAGTACACACAAGTACAAATATTTTCTCACATGTACACACAAAAAAACAAATGTCTTGCACACATGTAAACACATCTTCTAACCCTACTCACAGGTACACACAAGCACGAGCATCTACACACACGAACCCACACACTTTCTGCCGCCTTCTAACGTGAACACACATGTACGAGCCTTTGCTCACAAGTATACACAAGAACTGACACCTACTTACAAGTACTCACAAGTACAAACCGTTATACACTAGTTTACACAAGTACTCACTAATACTCACCTAAACACACATTTACGGGCCTCTTTTTACGAATAAATGCGAGTATGGGCGACAAACCACAGGTACACACAAGAACTGACCTCTACGCTCAATCAAACGTAAGGACGAGCCCTTACTCGCAAGTATATACAAGTTTGGACTCATACCATCACGTACACACATGTACGGATACCTATTCATAAGTACACATTAGTACGGACCACTATTCATATAACCATACAATTCTTAAGAAAGACCCATACTCACATGTTAATAAATAAAAAATATGAACCCTTTTTCCCACGACCACACCAGTACAAGCATCTATTCCGAAGCACACACAAGTACAGACCCCTATTCACAGAAACGCACTTATACATATCTATGTTCACAAGAAAACCCAAATACGGATCTCTATTTACAAGAACACTCAAATTCCGATCTATGTTTACATGAAAACAGAAGTCAGGACCCATATTCAGAAGTACACACAAATTGAGACCCATGTTGACACGAGAACTCACTATATGTCAATAGTGATCATCGTCCTCTAGGCCCTTCCTGAGGCACGCTAGAGCAACCTCCAAGGCTGAGGAGAGCAGGGAAAGGTCGTAACGACGCGTCGCATCGTCGTGTGCCAGGAGAGGATCTTTAGCTGACTCAACGCAAGGCACCCGTCGATATTGACCGGGGACATATGTTCCACACAATTATTCAACCCCTTTTGGGAAAAATGTGTTACAAGAATAGTGAAGAGCACACTATGAAATAAACATTTAGCAAAAAAAATCCATGTAGAGAAGACCTTCTAGATGAGTAAATGTGGAAATGACCATCTAGATAAGTACTTATGAAGATCACCAAGACAATCACCATATATGAAGAAGATCATCTGGATGAGCATCAATGAACAAGGCCATCTAGATTAATTTATAAAGGATATTTCAATAAAAAAACATTTCGAGTTGAATAAACACATATTGAGACACTTTTGATGAAGCACATTTCATATTGAAGCATATTTGGATGAATAGGTGGGTCGCTATCCCTGGCGTTAAATTCTTTTATAGCTAACGTCAGATCAGCCCCTTTCATCTCCACCAACTGCCTTATCAGCCACAAGTTGTTCCGACTACCTACCTACGGTACCATTTTTTAACAGCGAACATCCATAGCGTTCCTCAGTCAGACCAGCCACTGTCATATCTGCCAGTGACATTCTGCCTAAACTCTGTTTCAGCTCACGTCAGAATCTGCCACGAGGCGTACCATTTTACTGGTTATCACTTTAATGAAACTTTTCCTACCCAACCTAACCTAACCTAGGGTACGTGTTTCTAAACCGCGGGGCAAAGGTACGTACTTCTAACCTGTGGGGCAAATATACGTATTTATTTAAGGTACGAAATGCAGTTTTTTGCGTGTTTTTTATTGAAGTTTTAATAAAGTGATAACCGGTAGGTTGGTACGCCGGTTTAGGTGTAAAGACAGTGACAGATATCACAGTGGACGATTTTGAAGTGGCGGAAAATTCGTGTGCGCTGAAACATCGTTTTGGTCGAAAGCACGTGTGATGGAAGATTTTTAGCTGTTATAACAGTGTCCGGCCATGACAGTGAGGTGAAGTGAAGTGGCGATAGTGCGCGTGTGCGGAAATAATTTTAGCGCGAACGCTGGGCTCCCGAAGAGGTCGAGCAAACAATTGTTAGAGATGCCGTTTCTAAAAAACACGTTCGGGAAGACATTTACAGAGAAACTGTTCTAAATTCCTCCAAGAGAAACACATTTAGGGAAACACAGAGTACATTTTGAAGAACCCATTGTCAGGAAACTATTCGTGCAAGTGGGATTAGGTACTGGAAGTTTGTAGAATATCTCTACAACTTTCCATGAAATTGGATCATGCCGTTCTTAGGACAGTCTTGGCTGCATCGTGAATTGATGAATATGGGTTGCTGACAATGGGACCAGAAGTCACATGATAACCTCATGCCATGAGCGTCAGAAGAGCGTCTGACACAGGGCTAGTAGCCATGTTAATGTAAATCTGGAAATAGATACGAGCGTTCACTATTTCCATTGCAATTAAAGAGTATTTGCGAAAAACAATCAAATAATCAAGGACCATCGCTGACGCCCCTCGGGAAAACCGCCTTTGACTGCTGATATATTTACCGTTTAGTAGTTGCATGAGATGAATTCATCTTTTGGCATGTCAACGACAAAAAGCATAAATAACTATGGTTTGATTACATCTTTACTCTACCTTGCATTCTTTGTGGGAGCGATCTACTGTAGTTATCAAATAAAATATGTTTATTTATTTTCAAGTTAGGATTAAAATAAATTGTATCATTTACCCCAATATAAGCAAACTAGTGTGGGAAACAATTATGTATTTTAATAAGCATTCCAAAACATCTGGAACAACTTCATTTGAAACTGAAATTTAATTTGTGGTTATGAGTTCCCTTTATTAAAAAGATAATTATCTATATTACAGCAGTGGCTGAAACGATTATCATAGTTTACTTAATTACTCGAAAAATAACACATGCACGAGAACATCTTTTAGAAAGAACTATTTAAAGCTGCATAGATGATCTCATAAAATTACGAATCAAAAATGCAAACTTACGAACACAATTTGTAGAAACGAACCAGTAACATTTGACAACAGAAGAAAAGGTATGGCAATTTAAGGTGATTATTTCGAGCACGTAGAGATAAATCCCAACTGGACGATAGTGTTGAAGTAATTACAAATTCCGCAGAAATAAACAAGTTCAAAATCAACTTCTTCTGCCTCTACTAATATCAAGATCTTCCTAGCGGTCAGTCTTGGCTGGAGTGCAAGTTCTGCTGTCCGTCTTTTGTAGTTCACCATCTCTACAGGGAGAATGCGAGCTCCCTCAACCGGACTGCTTTAGACTTCAGTCGTTCACCTCTCTCAGCCAGGACTGTGTGCCAGAAGAAGTTGATTTTGGACTTGTTTATTTTTGCGGCATTTGTCTTGAATTTAATTATTTTTCTGAAAATTCGTAATGTGGATACTCCTTATGGGTATAACCAGCGTCATTTATTTCGCAATTTTGTAGATTTTCGATTTGTATTTACTCCCACCTGATGAGCTAATGTAAAGCGAAATGTGCTTCGTGGGTATAACATCATTATATTAATTTGAAAATCCAGTTCTGAATCCCTCACCTTCTAATCAAGCAAGAAGATATTTTCGCCATCATTTGATCCAGTGAATTTATTTACAAGACATGGCAGTGTGGTCGGCAACAAGTGCCCAACATCTACGGTGGTCTGCCTGTCCTGATCGTCGCTTCAAGTGTGAGCCAGCATTGGAGTTTGGTTTTAGCAGGTTCTCCTGAAGTTCATCTTCTTACCTTTGAGGAGAGAGCGAGCTCCTTTTACCGGACTTCAGTGATTTCCAGCTACGCATCGCTCTTCTTCTGCTCATCCGACGATGCTCTACTTATATCAAGATCTTCTAGCGGTCAGTCTTGGCTGGAGTGCAAGTTCTGCTGTCCGTCTTTTGTAGTTCCCCATCTCTACAGGGAGAGTGCGAGCTCCCTCAACCGGACTGCTTTAGACTTCAGTCGTTCACCTCTCTCAGCCAGGACTGTGTGCCAGAAGAAGTTGATTTTGGACTTGTTTGTTTCTGCGGCATTTGTATTGAATTTAATTATTTTTCTGAAAATTCGTAATGTGGATACTCCTTATGGGTATAACCAGCGTTATTTATTTCGCAATTTTGTTGATTTTCGATTTGTATCTACTCCCACCTGATGAGCTAATGTATAGCAAAACGTGCGTCGTGGGTATAACATCATTAAATTAATTTGAAAATCCAGTTCTGAATCCCTCACTTTCTAATCAAGCAAGAAGATATTTTCGCCATCATTTGATCCAGTGAATATAT